>VDFB02379711.1:170441518-170510777 GCA_007258455.2 Sequoia sempervirens | reverse complement strand
ACTCCCAAGGCTTTATGCAATATCACCTTGCAGTCTCTTGCACACTCGTCCTGACTCTTTAGCTCCCCATTATCTGCAAATAATGTAGGCACTCAACCTTTTGTAAGATTAGTTAGTCCTTTTGCATGTACCTGGAGCTCCTCATAATAGCCTTTGTGCTTCTTTACTATATCTTCAGCATTTGTGGTAGCCCCACTATCAAAAACACCTATCTTTTGCATTTCTTGAATTTTTTCTTGTATTCAATCATCCAAATCATTATATTAGCATGTCTTTTTTCTGAAATGTTGCAGAGATTGTATCAAACCTGGCTTTGTTTACTTGATCCTTTACATATGATCCTTCACCTTTATCCTTTAATTGTGAACTCTCCCCTTGAGTTAATAGCTTAGTAGATTACTTCGATGTATTTTTGACCATATCCTTCAAGAAATCATTCTCTTTGAGTATCCTCTCATTATTCATTTTGTACATGTCCTTTTCCTTAATCAGCATCTAGATCTAAGCTTTGTTTAACTTAGCAACATTGATTCCAATCTCGGTTGTGGCCACAGGATTAGCCTCTTCAACTTTTAAAGTCATGACATGGCCAAATGCTTTTTTTGTGTCAATGATTATAGACTTTTTGTGTGGAGGATACAAGGCCTAGATCATGAGGGAACCTTCATCAGGATTATACTTTGATCTCGTGTACACCTCTATAACTCCTTTAGGACTAAGCTTATGTGTAGCACTATTATCTTGCAAGTTGTCAAAAACAAGAGTAGAATTCAGGTCCAAACCTAGGAAAATCATTACACCTGACTCCTCTAATAATTTCCTTCCTCGTTCTAGACTCATGTTCTTCATCCCATTTTCTACACTCAACTTCAAAGTATTCAACAATTGATCCTCATTGTTTGGTGTTATGTTTGTAACTGATTCTCTTATTGATTTCCCTTTTTGTTTATATAAGAAGGATCTAAATTTTGGGGACTTTATAAACTCATCATCAGCAGCAAAGGATCTATAGGCCAACTGCCTCGTGTCTATATCAGAGCCCTCTTCCATTTCTTTCTCTCTAAGGGGAGACTTATAATCCTCAATTCTCAATTTGTAAATTTTATTAGTTGGGCCTCGAGAGTCTTTATCATCAGATGACTCCTCACCAGAGGATAATAGCTCTATTTTTTATATTTATTTCATCCTCTACTCTAATCCCCTATTATATTCATCAATAGCTACTTTAGCTTCCTTTTCTTCCATGTTCCTAATTGTGTCATCATGTGGATTTAAGGTACATGATCATACCCACCCAAGTTCACTTTTTTTCTAGAAAAGTCAATGTATCCTTCTGGATCAAAACCTTTCCTTGGTGGATCCCTTTTCAAATTGAAATGTAATAGTTTATCCAAGATCAAGTCATACCCCTCTTTTGACAATACAGTGAAATCTCTGAAGCACAAAGTGCTTGGAATGAATTCCTTCTTCTCAAATGCACCTAGATTCATGACACTCGAGTAATCCATTTTTCTAACAATCTCCAAGTAAGCAATTCTATCAAGTATTTTCCTTGTCAAAATAAATGGGGTATCCTCAAAACCATAAACTCTAATCATGGTGGCATCCACAAAATAGTACCAATCATCCCAATTGTGACCAACAATTACAGGTCCATTGAAATCCTTGCACCTAAGGAACCTTTTAATTTCATCAGATAATGAGTGATCACAAGGATAGTTGAAAAATATGTACAATGTCTTGTCAAAATGCTCCTCAAAATGAACATAGTTGGAATTGACAAATCTACTATCCCAAATAGTAGTCCATAACTATATTGGTAGTGGTTTGCCCTCTTTGTCAAATTGTGCAATCCTTAATTCCTCTAGCTCCATCCCTATTTCCTGAACGAAATACATTATTATATGCATGAAAATAGAATAATGCTTGAAATGTAGTGTAGGGGATCCATTTTTAATTGTCATTAGTCCTGAATCAATTCCTTTGAAAATATATGAAGCATAGTCAAATGGCCTGACATTATGGTACTGAACATCGGAAGCAATCACCATTGGTACAATTGACATAAACTTTGGAGTCTCAGTCCTTAACACCTGACATACTGAGAAGTATGTGTATTTTAGATAAGGTTAAAATAAGTTGACATCAAAAGGAGGCCCATCACTGTCATCAAGTGGAACTAGGATTCCATCCTTCTTGGGCATATGCAATGGTAATATCCACCCTCTATAGGTTGTATCCATCCTCCAGTATTCTTTCTCTAAAGCCTCATGTACAATAATTTTATCACATGTGTCGTTTAGGTCAAAAACTTCACAAATTGCAACTTCCAACACATGTATAAAAGGTTTACCTAGTGAATTGCAGATAGCCTTGAGGTTTGGATTGTAGTGGGTAGCCAAGAGTTTGAGTAGTTCCACATTCACAAATATGTTAGGGACAACCAATTTTCCCAAGTTAAAGTTCCATAGATTGCATACAGGTTCAAACCTATCCCTCTAATGATAATGAAAGATAAATAGCTCATATCCTTGAATAGGGGTCCATACATCCCCTATATGCCTACACTTGTCTTCAAATATCTCTACATCAGCCCTAAGTTGTGCATAACACCTGGATTTTGGTCCTGAACCAGGTAATTGATTGATGAGATCCTGGTTCAATCTCCTCTCATTTGTTTTTGGTTCATTCCCTATTTCAATTTTTTGTTTTTTACCTCTAGGCTAGCTACCCTCACTCTGTTTTTTTCTACTCTTTGATTTCCCAGAGCTTGAACCCTCCATTTTATCTTCTCAAGGTGACAGAATTGAAAATATAATTACAAGGAGATGAAAAACTTACTTGAAAAATTTTGGCCGCACTGAATTTTCTAGCCTCTGCCCGCTCTCCCATTCCTTTCGCTACCAATCCTGAAAAGTCTCCTTAATTATTATTCTTTCAATTAGAGAATTATCTATACAATGTGTATCCATCCAGCCATTAATGTCCATATCTGAACATGAGTGTAACAGGTTTTTTTAATTTCTCATTGAAAGGCCGAATGATTATATCGGTGAGACTTATTCAAACTCTAGTTGATCTATGTATTTGAACCAAGTTGAATGTTCATTAGATAGAGATCATCTTTCATGGTTGAGAAGATCAAATAGTTTTCCTACTGATGTTGAATAATTTGTTTTTTATTTGTCTTTTAATCCATATCACCTTCAGGAAGAGATTTGTGAAGTCATTTAGATATCAAAGTCATCGCCAAGTGTCACTTCGATGAACTTTGATCTATTCATATTACCATCAACATGAGAATGGGCATCACTGAGGGATTTGAAAGTTACTCTGATGCCATTAGTCTCCTCAATGTGTTTCTCTCATTACCTTCTTCCTTCAAATGAATCAGCGAGACTCTCACCGAAATCACTTTCATCGGTGTAACATATGAAGTCGGAAGAAGAAGGAAAACTCGCTCTGATAGCACATGTATCCCTAACATGTTTCTCTTTATTTTATCAGTGAGACGAAGTGAATTTCTTACCGATGAGGGTCCATCAGCATAACATGTATGCTTGGGATGACTTCAGGATTTCACTCTAATAGTATTGTTCTTGTTGATAACCTTTTTGTTGGTGGGACAATAGACCTTGTCCTCCCGAATATGCATCCTCCAAATTTTTTGATCATTGTGACATTGTTGACCTTTCGATGATATGCAAGAAATGCTCAAACTGAGAGGCTATGACTTATATATCAGAGAGACATGTACCTAGTCATGTCGATATGAACTATTTGTTTAGAAGCTCTTACTCAATGATGACCAGAGATATTTTGGTGTGTCAAAAGGTCAAATCTGATGGGATCATTGGTGAATATGGCATGTGGAATGGATTATAGCAATTTGTGTTGGTCTTTGCACTTAGAATGTGGCTACCTTGTGGGGTTCATGAATGTAAGCCATTAAAAGTGTGAAACATTTTTTGTAGTCCCAACAGTGGCTCCGACTAGGGATGTATACCCCCTGTGGGTATATCAACAATTGAGATCACTAGAAGAGTAGACCAAGTGGCTTGTGCCATGGGATGGCAATGGAAATGAGGGAAAACCATGAGTGGTGGAAATGATATGAAGTCCTATACTACTGTGCATAGAAAAGATTTATTTTAGAAGGTTATCCATGAATTGTCCATGCACTAGCAATCCCTGACATTCACCTATTCTACTATGCATGTAAATGATTTATTTTAAGAGGTTTTTCAAGAATTTTCCATGCACTGGAAATCCTTAATCCTCTATGTTCTTCAAGAAAAGAAATGTTTTAGGAACCGCCCATGTACTAGCAATTCTTGTTCTTCTCCTGACATGTTTTGGAGATAGTATGAATCCTCACCTCCCTTGCCAGCTATAACAAAGGGTCCTAACCATAAGGCCTTAAATTTCCCATGATTTCCTTTGTCTTGACTCCTGACATTCCACATGAGAACTATGTCATCTATTTCGAACTTCCTATTTTTAGCCTTCCTGTCATGCAAGTATTTTATTTGTAATTGTTTCTTCCTATTATGCTACTGAGCATGGTTTTTTATTTCATCGAGCTCCATTAATTCTTCCATCCTCTCCTCCATGGGTTCAGGAACGTCCAAATCTTCTTCCAAAATGAACTTGCATACTAGTATTAGATTATGCAAAGGGAGTATGGCTTGAGTTTTGTATACAAGCTCAAAAGGTGATTTACTAATAGCCCTTTTCACAGTGATTTTCTCCACCCATAAAGCAAGCCTCAACTTAGAATCCTAGTCCTTTTTGTTGTTATCTATCATTCTTCTTATGATTTTCAAGATAATTTTGTTTTGTATTCAACTTGTCCATTTTCCTATGGATGGTATGGTGAAGAGTATGAAATTGCTATACCATATGATTGGAAAAATACCTTGAATTCATCTTACCTAAAGCACATTCCATTATCAGTTACAATCCTTGTTGAAGCTCTGAATCTTCTGATGATTTTTTCCAATAAGAAATTTGTCACAACCTTACTATTTTCTTGCTTAGTGGGTATAGCTTCCACCCATTTTGTGAAGTAATTTATGGCTACTAATATCCATTTGTGTCCTCTACTAGATTTTTCTATAATTTCCCCTATGAAGTCAATTCCCCACTGGTGAAATGGAGCCTCTACTTGCATAGGTCTCAAAGGTAATTCCCCTTGATATTTTAGCTTCCCAAAAAACTTCTGACATGCTTCACATTTTCTAGTATAGTCATGTGCATCATTAAAAACCTTGGGACAATAGTACCCTTCCCTTAGTATCTTATGAGTAGTGGTTTTTGCTGAGAAATTCCCCCCACAAACTCCTTCATACATTTCCTTCAAAACATTCCTTGCTTGATGCTCATCTAATCACAATAATATAACATGATCCCTATTCTTCCAGTAGAGATCTCCCTTTAAGAATACATATTTTGAGGCCTACAGCTTGAGTGTCCCTTTTTTGTTGTCATCAAACCCTTCTGGACATTTCAAAGTCTTAAGATAGTACACAATATCAGTATACCATGATGTGTGCTCAATACTAGTGACAATATTTTCCTCATCAACAACATTGCATACTTGGGAAGCTTCCAAATTTGTCTCATCCATAAATTTGGCCAATCCTTGTCCTCTTACAAGGTTAGTAATCTGAAACTCAATATCAAACTCCTGGATTCTTTTTATCCATAGGCACTTGTGCCCTATTGTTTCACTTTGTACAAATACATCTGTCATAGTAGCGTTAAACACATAAGCTATAATTTTTTCTCCCACTAGATATGGTCTAAATGCTTGATAGCTCTTACCAATGTGTATGCTTGTTTCTCCACAATATCATATTTCAATTCTGCATTTTGGAGGGATTTTCTAAAAAAGGAGACCGCCTACTCATACCCTTCATCATTCTTTTGGAGCATCACTGTAGCAACTATGTGATAAGATGTGAATGAAAATATTTGGAAAGGTTTGCTGAAATCTTGAGATTTCAATACTGGAGCTTCCTTGATTTCTCTCTTTATGGATATGAACACATTTATAGCCTCAATAGTCCAATCAATCTTTGCACCTTTCTTTAGCATCTTTGATATTGGATTTACTATCTCAGCAAAATTTGATATGAATCTTCTTACAAAATTGATTTTTCTAAAAAAGGATTGAATAGCCTTAACTATCTTCGAGATAGGTATCTTATCAATGGCCTCCACTCTTTCAGGATCAATACTTACTCCTTCCTTAGAGACTATATGCCCAAGTAACTTTCCTTTTGTCACTGCAAAATGACACTTTTTAGGATTGAGTGAGATGCCATATTCCAATGCTTTTAGAAATATTATTTCAAGGTGAGCCACATGATCCTCTTCCATTTTGGAATATGTGGTTAAATCATCATGGTAGACTACCATTATCACATTAATAATGTTAGAAAAAACATATGTGGCCCTTTGGAATGTTGCACCAGCATTTGTGAGTCTGAATGGCATCCTAACATAAACATATGTTCCCCAAGGCATAGTAAAGGTTGTCTTGTATTGTTCTGATTCTTTAACTTTAACTTGGTTATAGCCTAAAAATTCGTCCATCATGGACAATAATTCACATCCTATGACTCTTTGTAGCATATCCTCCATGTTTGGAAGTGGGTAATTGTCCTTGAGAGAAGATACATTTAGGTTTCAAAAATCTACACAAAGCCTTATATCTCCATTTTTCTTTTTGACTGGTACTAAATTAGATACCCAAGATGAATGTCTAATTGGCTTGATAATACCCCCTTCCCTAAGCTTTATAAGCTCTTCATGCATTTTAGGCTCCAAAGTTGGGTTGATAGGTCTTTGTTTTTGCCTGAATGGTTTTGCATTTGGGTTTAATGGAATCTCATGTTGGAACAGATCTTCTCTATATGCTTTAAGATCCTCATAATACCATGCAAAAATGTGCTTGTATTTCCCTAATAGTGCAATCAACATTTTTCTAATTGTTGGACTTATCTTCTTTCCAATGTATACCCTTTTTGGTGCCAACTCAATCCCCAGGTTGATTTCTTCAACATCCTCTATTTTTACAAGTGTTTGTTTCATGAGAGCATGATCATTTCCATCAAACACCCTTTCTAGTGCCACAAGTCCTTTAGGAATTTTATTGGTTTTGAGTTGCACAACTTCTTTTCCAAACACTTTTTGTTTGCCATATACTTCTTCCATGAATGCATTAAAATCAATCTCCTAGGCTTCGTACTAATAGATCCTCATAATACCATGCAAAAATGTGCTTGTATTTCCCTAATAGTGCAATCAACATTTTTCTAATTGTTGGACTTATCTTCTTTCCAATGTATACCCTTTTTGGTGCCAACTCAATCCCCAGGTTGATTTCTTCAACATCCTCTATTTTTACAAGTGTTTGTTTCATGAGAGCATGATCATTTCCATCAAACACCCTTTCTAGTGCCACAAGTCCTTTAGGAATTTTATTGGTTTTGAGTTGCACAACTTCTTTTCCAAACACTTTTTGTTTGCCATATGCTTCTTCCATGAATGCATTAAAATCAATCTCCTAGGCTTCATACTAATATATGCAATGTAGAAACTTAATCAGATCAATATCATCATTGAAAACTTGCCAACTATAAATATTATCTGGGATGGCAGGTCTTGTTTTGAATTCAATCTGTGAAATCCTAGCCAAAGTGATATCATCTCTTTTCATAGCTACATTAACTAGAAATTATGCCATCAAGTTCTTAGATCTATCTAACCACTCAATAGAGAAAGCATCGAATAGTTCAATGGTATCCCATACAACATTCATGTATTTTTTTAGCCTCTAATTTTTTGTAGCATATTTTGATCTTACTTGTGAAATGATCAACTCAGAGTCTCCAAAGACTGTCAATAACTTGATTTTTTGTTTGACATCCATATTCATCCCAATCAGTAGGGCTTCATACTCTGCTATGTTATTTGTACATTCAAATGTTAGCAAGAATGAATATTTGAATGTAGTTCCTTCAGGTGAAATCAACACCACTCCTCCTCCATTGCCCTCTTTATTGCATGCTCCATCAAAATACATTCACCACACACCATGATCACTCTTGGAAACATGCTTATCAATTGGATCAGTATTTACTAATACAAGCTGGGAAGGCTCTATACTGAAACTTCTTAAATCTACATCACAAAAGTAGTTCAATTGATTTTGAGCAACATAGTCCACAATTTGATTCACCCTTGGCTCTCTATAAAGCTTAACCTCTTCACCATTTATTGGTATTGTGGCATAGGACAAGTCAAATTGTACATTTCCTCCAACTGCTACATTCCATTTCCTTGACAAGAGAATTCCAAAATGAGGAGGTGTGTCAATTACAGTTATGTCAATGTTATATACTACCTATGGATAAGCAGCCAACTTCACCTCTACATCTTTCATAATTCCTACCACTGGGACAGGTCTACTATCCATGGCGTAGCATTTACCACCATTAGTGTCCACCCACATGCCAAGTTGTTTCATGACCCCTACTTGCATGATGTTAATAGCAACTCCTGAATCTATCATACGATTTCTCACCAACTTGTTATTTATGAGCAGTGTAGTAAAGAATGGATCAACTTGTGGAGGATTCACCAATGCATCACCAAGACAAACCTCAAGAACCTTTACTTCCTCCTACTTTTTGCTACTAATCTTAGTGGTCCCTTTTTTCTCATAGTTTGTGCTTTTATTAGTTCCATTAGATATTAGTTGAATAGCACTATCCCTATACTCTTTTATTTTTATCATTTCTAATAATGGCATAGACATCTTTACCTAAGACAATGCTTGTGTAAAATAAAATGAGGTATTTTCTATTTTATTTATTTTGTTTTGTTCCAGTGGATCTCCTTTGTTCTCCTCTTTTTCTCTTTCGTTTGTTTCATCAGACTTCTACTTGTCTTTGTGTGGCTCTTTATTTTCTTGTTTGGGAGTACATTTTTGTTCATTCTGATTTATTTCCTTACTTTCCATATTTTTTGGTTTTTCTTGTGTTGCTTCTTTCTCTTTCACAAACACTCCTCTTGGAGCACCACCATCAACATTTATTGTTATGTTCCTGAGCCTATAGTTACTTTTCGCTTTTTCTATAGCAACAATAGTTAATTCTTTTATCTCTTCCTCAATAGGCCTCCTTATTCTATATTTACTTGACTGAGATGATGCACCAACAAGATATGACTTTTCATCATTTTCATCATAATCAAAAAAGACTTGTTGTTCCACCATATGAATATTGTACCTTTGGTTATCAACATCATGCTCGTAGCCTTATTCTTTTGAAGATGAATATCCCTGCTCAATTGGATGGAGAATGTGAGAGGTTAAATATATTGTATATTCCTCTTCTTCATTTTCCACCGGTATCTATTCTTCTTGTATTGATTGAGCTACAACACAATGATCAAGGGAATGTGGCAACTTGCAAAATTGAAACCAAGGATTATTGTTAACCACGTATGCTCCCTTCTTTCTTAAGGGATCAGGAGTCTCCTTATTCTTCGGCCTATCAATTATGGGCTTTCCATCCTTCTAGTTTGTATTGTATGGAATATCATGCAACCTTGGTCTTTCACTCCTATATGTATTCTCTTGCTTGTTCTGAGGGTTATTAAAATTTTGGGGAACCCTAAGATTATCTCTTTTACCAATCATCCCAGTAGCCTTTCTATTATTTTCAATAGTCAATGCTATTTTGTGTGCTTCAATTAGATTTCTAGGGAACCTATTTCTAAGCTCATATCATGTGTTTGGATCAAAGGATTTTAGGTAAATGTTTAATGTTGTAGGGTCAATCAGTGATCCGGGGGACAATTTTTCAGTAAAAATTAAAGTGTTCCCAATTTCAGCTCCATCAGAAAGAGAACGACGTCCTGATTCCAACGCAACTTGAACGGGTCGAAAAGGACTCCGTTTGTGCAAGTTACGGCCAGTCAAACTTTTGGTCAAACTGGCTTCAAGGGCGTCCGGAAGCCGGAAAAAATAAACATCTCGAAAGTCAACGGAATCGGCGTCATCGTGAAGAGCTCGTCGAGACGATTCCGACGGCGTTCGTTTTGTCAAAATCTGACGTCGTATGCTCGAGATAGAAGCGGTCAAACCTCAGTCAACTTAGAGGGTACTGATGACGTCATCATAGTGACGTGGCAGTCCGTACTGTACAGACACATAGTGGATTTCGACCCAACACGTGGCAGGTGACTCAGATCGTATGGACCAATCAGCAAGCGACACGTGTCATTCCGTACAGTACGGCACCACAGTCAACATCCCACGTGGCAGTCCAGTTGGCGACACAGTCAGCATACGGTTGAGCTACGTCAGCAGATTTTGACCAATCCGGTTTCGAAACGTGTCACCCAGTCAGCAGTACGGTTGTCCTAGTGGGCGGCTCTGTCAGCGGACACGTTGTCATTTTTCTGGCGAATAATATACTGACACGTGGCACCTTCCATCTGCGTTCACTCGACGGGCAGTTAAGTTTGTTTTAGCAAAATATGGGGTTGGTTTCGAACCCAAGATCTCCGGCGTGAGAGTCGGGGCCTCCACCGTTGCGCCAAACAAAGCGCTCTAAATTTGTATGACTCTGCGTTTGTTTTGTCATCAATTTCGTTGATATTTTTTTGTTAAAAACGAGCGGTCGGGGGTTTTGAACCCCCGACCACGCGGGGAGTAAAATGAACACCTACCGCTAGACCACCAACGGGCTATTTACTATATATAGAGCCCAGTTACTTTTGTTATGTTTTTAAGCCCGAATCATAACAAATGGCTTTTAAGCCACAAAAATGTAAAACCACCTCCAACAAATAAAACCAACAAACTAAATGGATAAACCAGACCTGATACGACATGAAGGAGGAAGATTTGCATTTAATGGAGTGGTTAAGCCTAATTAGGCAAGTTTTTTGTATAAAAAGGGGGTATAGGCCTTTGATTTGACAAGTCCAGGTGGAGATAGCGAGAGAATGCTCGAGAGTTCTTGAAGACGTTTCTGCATATCAGAGTACTGTCATGCTGCTGAATGCTTGAAGGAGATAGTCTTGAAGCCATTGTAATTGAATTTGGAGCTAATCGGATCGGTCCTCCATTGGAGAGGGACCCGGAGACGTAGTCCTTAGGGACGAACTCCGTTATCAACTTTGGTTTCGTCTTTCTATTCTTCTCTCTTTTCTTTCTCAGTTTATTCTTGGCATTTAATTATTTTATGTTCATTTATTTCATTTGAGCATTTAATTTGTAATCATTTAAATTAAGCGTTGTAATAATTGATCTTTTAACGTTAAGCATTCTGTAAGCAATAAGTCCTAGATCCTTAAATAGATCAAGTTGGTATCAGAGCTATGTATGTGGCTTGTATTGCAATTTGAATGCTAACGAGATCCAGGTTGCAACGAGGCGAAGGAGAACTTGAAGAATACAATCCAGAAATCGGAAGACAAAGAGCTAATCAACCGTCACAGATGGAAGAGAAAGAAGGTGGTCAAAGTTCAGAGCTTAGTGTCAAGGATTTCCTGAAGCTATTTCTTGACATGAAGGCAATGGTGGACGAACTTTATGCAGACAAGAAGAAGCACGAAAAGGGAGGTTCTTCAAAGCACAAGAAGCAGGAAGATCAGGAAGACACAGAGGGGAAAGCTCCAAAAACTCCTTCTCCTCCATCTTCTCCCTCTTCTTCTTCTCCTCCTTCTTCTCCTCCTTCTCCTTCTCCTTCTTCTAATGTAAATCCATTTAAGAGCAAGTCTAAGCCTGTAATTAAGCTTGATGTAAAATTTCAAATTACCTAAATACTGTGGGGAGTTAAATGCTGAGAAGTTAGACGATTGGGTCCAACAAGTAGAAGTATACTGTAGGATACAAGGCCTAGTAGAAGATGCTTCTAGGATTCAATTAGCAACTCTCCGGTTGGGAGGTACAGCTCTCACCTGGTGGGAGAGTAAAACTCGTGAAGAAATTGCTCGCCATGGTCAAGTTAACATGTCTTGGATGGAGTTTGTTGCTGCCCTTAGGAAACAATTCTACCCTTTAGGTTACATGCAACAGTTAACCATGAATTGGCAAACCTTTAGGCAAGGTAAGGGGCAGTCTGTCCAGGAGTATACTCATGAGTTTAGGAAACGGGCCATTGCTCTAAATGTTCCCTTGTATACCCAAGACACATTACTTAAGTATATTGGTGGTTTACATTCTTACCTTAGGCACACTATTTTGATGTTGAGTCCCAACAATCTAGACGAGGTGTCTGTTCAAGCTACTCATTTGGAGTCAAGGGGTAAGAATACATTTAGTGATAACTTTTCTAAGAAGCCATCTAAGTTCGAGGGTAAGTCTAAAGGGAAAGAAAAAGACAAAGATAAAGGCAAAGGGAAGAAGACAGCTACAGCTAAGAAAGAGGGTGAGAAACCCACATGCTCCCATTGCAAGAAAGAGGGGCATGATGATTCAAGATGTTGGAAGCTTCATCCTGAGTTGAGGCCGAAAAGATATGGAGGTAATAAAGGCAAGAAGACTACTGCAGTGATTCAACAAGATCTTGGTTCAGACTCCGGAGATGAGACAAAGATTGTTGCTACCGGAATCCAAGGTAAAGGGAAAGGTATATCTCTCTCATCTGATGCAAGTTTTTCTAATGCCAGTGCAAGTACAAGTAAAGAATCTTCTCCTAAGGTTGATAAGCAAAGAAATGAATTGTTTCACATTCATGTTGTAACAAAACATACTAAGGTTGGTACTCTATTTGATACGGGTTCACAAGTCAACTTAATATCTGAAGAAGTTGTAAAGAAACTTAATTTGGCTACAACACCTCATCCGAAACCATATCCACTTGGATGGGTTTGCGATGATGCTCAACTACAAGTAACTAAACAATGTAAATTGAGATTTGCTATCACTGCAAACTTTGTAGATGAGGTAGAAGTCAATGTGGTCCCTTTGGATATTTGTGGGCTTGTGTTAGGGAGTCCTTATCTTTATGGCAGAGAAAGCAATCTTTTATGGGAGAATAGTATCATCTTTTTTAAAGATGGGGTAGGAAATACATTATGCAGGGCACATAAGGTGAGAGACTAATCTTACACTAAGATTTAATGCTGGAGTCAATAGAGAGGTTGGTCAACTCAAGTAAAAGCATACTAATGCTTGTAAAGCCAAAGAGATAAATCTGAGATATTAGGTTGAACTTTGAAGATCCGTAAAGTCATGTAAAGTCTTTGATGTATTGAGAAAGAAAAAATTGTATGTAAAGATGTCTAAATGTGAATTTGCACAAGACATCCTTAGTGTACTTAGGAAGGCTATGTAGTAGGGTGGTCAATTGAAAGTAGACCTGAGGTCGGCTTATTGTAAAATGGCCCTAAGCCCAGCCACGATCCGCAGTCGAGAAGTTTTCTAAGGTGCGGTTGATGCTTGGAGAAAGTTTATTGCTAACTTCTACATTATAACGCATCACCATTACATGCATTAACCAGTACAAAAGGCAACTTTTCGGTGGGAGGTCCACAACAAAGGCTTTACGACACTGAAGGGAAAGTTAGACACCGCTTTTGATTTTAGCCTTACAGGATCTACCTCAACCAATTTGGTCCGGGAATGAGGATGCAAATTGGGTTTGCCATGGGGGCGATGCACTCACAATGCAAGGAGGTAAAACCAGTTTGCTACCACTCTGAAAGTACCGGGAAGCCGATGATAACTATCCCACATATGATAAAGAACTCTATGCTTTAGTTCAGAGTGTTAAAAAATGGAAACATTACATAATGGGGAAAGAAACTGTAATCCACACTGATCACCAACCACTACAATATTTGCACTCACAAACTAAACTGCAACAAAGTAGGCACTTTCGGTGGATGGGTTTTCTACAACAGTTTCATTTGGTTATTAAGTATAAGAAAGGTACCCATAACAAAGTAGCAGACATGCTCTCTAGACCTCCTATGATGAATGCTTTGATAATCCTTCAGAATAGTTCTATGGTTCATGAAAGTTTTCAAGAACAATATGCTAATGATGAGAACTTTAAGGATATCTATGCTGCTTTAATGAATGGTAAACATGTAGAAGAGAAAGATTATTATGTGCAAGATAAACTGTTATATCACTTGGGTAAATTATGTGTTCCAAAAGATGAACAAGCACAGGTGATTAGAGAAGCACATACCTCATTGATTGCAGGACACTTTGGGGTAAACAAAACATTGACTTCAGCTGCAGAAATATTGTTATTGGCCTTGTATGCAAGAAACTGTAACTAAGTATATTAGAGGTTGTGTTATGTGTGCAACTAGTAAGCCTAGTAACAGGAAATTGGGCTTGTACACACCTCTACCTATACCTTCTCGTCCATGGGAAAGTGTGTCAATGGACTTTGTTGGGGGGTTACCTATGTCTAGGAAGGGACATGATTATTTGTATGTAGTAGTTGATCGGTTCAGCAAAATGTGTATCTTAATGCCATGTAAAAAGCAAGTCACTGCTGAACTGACAGCTCATTTGTACTTTCAATTTGTATGGGTTCATTTTGGGTTACCTACTTCTATTGTATCGGATCGAGATTCTCGATTCTTGGGGGAATTTTGGTCAACTTTGTGGGGACTCATGGACACCAAACTGAAGAAGAGTACAGCCTTCCATCCGCAGAATCGACGGGCAGACAGAGGTTGTAAACATGATAGTTGTGCATCTACTCAGAGGGTATTGCAACAAGCATCCTAAGTTGTGGGATGAGAGTCTTCATTATGTGCAGCATGCCTACAACCATGCAGCACACTCTTCTACTAAAAGGTCTCCTTTGAGACATGCTTTGGTTATGTGCCCAAGACACCAATGGATTTTGCTTTTGGGAAAGATGATGTTGAAGATGGACGCCATGATGCAGAGAAGGCTTTAAAGTTCATCCAGAAAGTCCAAGCAATTCATCAGGCAGTGGAAGCACGGTTGGAACAGAGCCAAGCAAAATACAAGGTTCGCCATGACAAGCATCGCACTGATCATCATTTTTAGGTTGGAGACAGAGTTTGGTTACACATCAGCAAGGAAAGGATGCAAGGTGAAGGTAAAAAGCTTAAGCCAATTAGATATGGTCCTTTTGAGATCCTTGAGAAGATTGGTACTAATGCCTTCCGCCTCAATCTTCCTCCATACATGCATATTTAGTCGTTTGTTAATTTGAAACTGTATGAGCCTCCAATGATCCTAGATGAAGTCTCAGACATTCAAGTTCCATCAGTTGATGACCTTTCACCAGAGTACATGTCAGAGTTACCAGAAGATGTTATTCTCGACAGGAAAGTCAGAACTTCACGAAGAGGAAATGTTGAGTACCTCAGAGTGGGCCTGAAGGGGATGCATCCAAGCAAAGCCAGATGGATGGAGATTGGTAAAGTGAGGGAACTTTACCCTCACTTACTTTCCAAGTAATCAAGCTTTCGGAGGTCCTAAAGCTCTCCAGTGGGGAGGCCTGATCCGGGGGACAATTTTTTAGTAAAAATTAAAGTGTTCCCAATTTCAGCTCCATCAGAAAGAGAACGACGTCCTGATTCCAACGCAACTTGAACGGGTCGAAAAGGACTCCGTTTGTGCAAGTTACGGCCAGTCAAACTTTCGGTCAAACTGGCTTCAGGGGCGTCCAGAAGGCGGAAAAATAAACATCTCGGAAGTCAACGGAATCGACGTCATCGTGAAGAGCTCATCGAGACGATTCCGACGGCGTTCGTTTTGTCAAAATCCGACATCGTATGCTCGAGATAGAAGCGGTCAAACCTCAGTCAACTTAGAGGGTACTGATGACGTCATCATAGTGACGTGGCAGTCCGTACTGTACGGACACATAGTGGATTCCGACCCAACACGTGGCAGGTGACTCAGATCGTATGGACCAATCAGCAAGCGACACGTGTCATTCCGTACAGTACGGCACCACAGTCAACATCCCACGTGGCAGTCCAGTTGGCGACACAGTCAGCATACGGTTGAGCTACGTCAGCAGATTTTGACCAATCCGGTTTCGAAACGTGTCACCCAGTCAGCAGTACGGTTGTCCTAGTGGGCGGCTCTGTCAGCGGACACGTTGTCATTTTTCTGGCGAATAATATACTGACACGTGGCACCTTCCATCTGCGTTCACTCGACGGGCAGTTAAGTTTGTTTTAGCAAAATATGGGGTTGGTTTCGAACCCAAGATCTCCGGCGTGAGAGTCGGGGCCTCCACCGTTGCGCCAAACAAAGCGCTCTAAATTTGTATGACTCTGCGTTTGTTTTGTCATCAATTTCGTTGAGATTTTTTTGTTAAAAACGAGCGGTCGGGGGTTTTGAACCCCCGACCACGCGGGGAGTAAAATGAACACCTACCGCTAGACCACCAACGGGCTATTTACTATATATAGAGCCCAGTTACTTTTGTTATGTTTTTAAGCCCGAATCATAACAAATGGCTTTTAAGCCACAAAAATGTAAAACCACCTCCAACAAATAAAACCAACAAACTAAATGGATAAACCAGACCTGATACGACATGAAGGAGGAAGATGTGCATTTAATGGAGTGGTTAAGCCTAATTAGGCAAGTTTTTTGTATAAAAAGGGGGTATAGGCCTTTGATTTGACAAGTCCAGGTGGAGATAGCGAGAGAATGCTCGAGAGTTCTTGAAGACGTTTCTGCATATCAGAGTACTGTCATGCTGCTGAATGCTTGAAGGAGATAGTCTTGAAGCCATTGTAATTGAATTTGGAGCTAATCGGATCGGTCCTCCATTGGAGAGGGACCCGGAGACGTAGTCCTTAGGGACGAACTCCGTTATCAACTTTGGTTTCGTCTCTCTATTCTTCTCTCTTTTCTTTCTCAGTTTATCTTGGCATTTATTTATTTATTTTATGTTCATTTATTTCATTTGAGCATTTAATTTGTAATCATTTAAATTAAATGTTGTAATAATCGATCTTTTACGTTAAGCATTCTATAAGCAATAAGTCCTAGATCCTAAATAGATCAATCAGTTTGGACCCAGGTGGTATCTTATTGTGTAATTTAGAGAACCTTTGGTTGAAGTCATAAACTCTCTCATTCTAATATTTTTGGATACTTATCAATTCATGCAAGGAAAACTCAGGTGCACACTAATTCCCATATTGCTCTAGAAACTGATCTTGGAAGTCTGATATAGAATTATTTGAACCAATCCCTTGCTTCTTCTGTTAGATACATCATAAACAATCTCATATTCACATCCTCATACTCCATACCAATATCTTGAACAAAGGCATTAAAATTTTTGATATGTTCTACTAATATCACATTATTTCCAGTGAACTTGGGAACCATATTTCTTTGATTACTATAAATTGGGTATGGGTACAATTGATGCCCTATTAGATCAAATTGTCTAAATGGGTTTGTAGGATTTTGTGGAGGCAAGTTCAAGGGTGGCGGATTAGGGTAGTACTGGTATCCATAGTGAGGCTGATCATAAGCATTATGTTGGATGTATTGTTGGGGGTATATGTTTTGATGAGGCACATGTTGCTGATATTGTGGGGGGTATTGCTGACCTGGAGGTGGATTGTGTTGGGGAGCATTGGCAGAATTTGGATGTTGGGATCTCTGAGATGGCATATTAGGCTAATAATGTTGTCTTTGGTTTACATTTTGTGGTGCTCTTGTGTCACTCCAATGAACTTTGATCTATTCATATTACCATCACATGAGAATGGGCATCACCAAGGGATTTGAAAGTTACTCCAATGTCATTAGTCTCCCTAACGTGTTTCTCTCATTACCTTATTCCTTCAGATGAATCAGTAAGACTCTCATCGAAATCACTTTCATTGGTGTAACATATGAAGTTGGGAGGAGAAGGAAAACTCACTCTGATAGCACATGTCTCCCCGATGTGTTTCTCTTTGTTTTATCGGTGAGACAAAGTGAATTTCTTACCGATGAGGGTCCATCGTCATGACATGTATGCTCGAGATGACTTGAGGATTTCACTCCGATAGTATTGTTCTTGTCGATAACCTTTTCATCGATGGGACAATAGGTGTTGTCTTCTCGAATATGCATCCTCCAAATTTTTTGATCATTGTGACACTGTTGACCTTTCAACCATATGCAAGAAATGCTCAAACTGAGAGGCTATGACATATAGATCAGAGAGACATGTACCTAGTCACGCCGATATGAACTATTTGTTTAGAAGCTCTTACTCAATGATGACCAGAGGGATTTTGGTGTGTCAAAAGGTCAAATCTAATGGGATCATTGGTGAATATGGCATGTGGAATGGATTATAGCAATTTGTGTTGCTCTCTACACTTATAATGTGGCTACCTTGTGGGGTTCATGAATGTAAGCCATTAAAAGTGTGAAACATTTTTTGCAATCCCAACAGGTTCTAAGAGAGTGCATGTTGTATTGTCTTCTAATGAAGAGGAAGAGAAGAAACCTGTTGTTCATGTGCACACCAAACCAGAGTCGAAGAAGACTAAGGTGTCTAATGAAGCCTTTGCGAACTAGAGAGAAGAACAGGACAATCCGGTAAGTTCTGGTTCCCATTTCAAATTAGAGGAAACTCTCAATTATTTGTTACATTTTGAAAATATGATGAAGCCTACAAAAGAATATTATGATAATGTTGGAAAAGAGGATAAGAAAACTTTACTTTTAGCTGTCATTCAATATATTATAATCTTGGAAGATAAATGGGATGATGTGAAAGAAGATGTACCTGAGAATATGTGGGAAACTTTGATGAAAAGGAGATCAAAGTTTGTTGCACTTGAAGATAAAATTAGGAACAATGCATTTAATAATATTGGGTCTTCTCTGACCCTGGATGATATGGAAACTTTAATTTGTGCAAATATGTTTCGAATGAAGAAAATGGTAAATATTTCAATGACAAGGGATAAAAAGCAAATAAAGAAAATAAGGAAGGAAACAACAAAGGTGATCCAGGATACAACATAGAAATATGGCATGATTAAGGTTGATGAAGATGTTGCTGCTGAAAATGCTAAGGAAGATACTCCTCTTGATATAGGTAATGCGGATATTTCTAAAGACATTGCAGACACGGAAAATGTATCGATTGATCTCACGCACCTAATCCTGATTTAACTAACACCGCTTTATCCTAAATCCTCTTCTTTGCTAACCATTTAATCAAATACTTTGTATTTGATTAAATTCATCACCTTTCATCTCTTAATTAAATAAATTAATTTTATTTGATTAATTCATTCTCTTCTATTAATTAAATAGATCATTTTATTTAATTAATCCTATAGTCCCCCTTTAATTAAATAAATCAATTTTATTTAATTAATCTCTAAAGTTTGTCTATTAAATTGAATAAATTAACCATTTTTTAATTGAATCTAACATCATTCCCCTTTGATTAAATAAATCAAAATCTGTATTTAATTAAGTCAAAATCACATTCCTCTCATTTTGATTTAAAATAACCCAAAAATATAAGTCAAAATGGTCAAATCAACTAATCTCTCTTTAAATTAATTAAATCATGATTAAATCTAATCAAACTCCATCACATCCTCTAGCTTTTGCAACTTGCACAAATAAATCATTTAATTGATTTATTAAATCTTCTAATTTCCCTCAACATGGCATCAAAGGGAATATTCTTCAAATTTGAAATCTCCCCCCAAAAGGGACTTGTCTCTTCCAGCAAGGCATTAAAAGCCTCTTACATGCCATTTTCCTTGAGCCAAGTAGCATTTAACTCTTCTTACATCCCCCCTAAACATGTCACTTCTTCAAATTCAAAATTCAAATTGGCACAGTCATCAAAATGTGCTCAACCTTCATCCTCGCACATGTTGACCAGTGGCATTTTGTCATTGGTTGATCTTTTATCCCACACTCATCCATTTTTCTTATTTTTCCATCTTGTTCTTCTATAAATAGAAGGCTCTTTCACTCATTTTGGATCCACAACTTCATGCAAAGTCATAATCTTCAGATTTTAAATTTTTCTCATCCATCCATCATCCATTTTCAAGTTTTATAGCTATGTTATGCAGGATTTTCTCCAAGGAATCATCAAATCTACATCAAGTCATCACAAAGCTTACAAGGGATTGGGAAAGGGCCATTTTCCACATCAAAATGGCATCAATTCCCTCATGGGATTAAGAGTTTTCATGCTTTAATAGGATTTAATTACTTTCTTTGTTGTGTTCATCTCATTTCCTATTTTGAGCATTGTAAATGAATTCTATGGGGAATCTTAGTTATAACTTGCATATGTGACTAACATTGTGTTTGTTCTTTGTATTTGTGCAGGTCTAGGATTGGGGTTCACATTTTGGCACTAGAGGGAGGGAAAATCTTTCAAAATTAAAAGATTTTTTTGGGTCAAATTTTGCTATTTTTTATGTATTTTGTCTTTCCAGGTCAAACAATGTCACTAGGTCAAATTATGACGCATTTGCGGTCTCTATTTTTCCAAACAGTGTTGCTAGTTTCACTAGAGTGTTGCTCAAATCCTCAAACAGTGGCACTTTTGTTCCAACGTCATTGTTTGGACCCAAACAACACTGCTTCCTTGAGTTCAAAGGGTGTTGCCTTTGCTTTCTTGCTTTTTCACTCAAACTTAAAATGGTCATATCTTGGTCATTTTTATTTTTTTTTCACAGCTCTTTTTTTGAAATGGGGTAGAATTTCATAAGCTATCCAATGATGTAGGTTTTTATCAACTTTGATAGAGTTAAAATTTTCAAATTTTCAACTAATGTCAAATCACAATGAAACTTGGTCTAAATTTTAGGGTTTTATGCTTAATCATTTATCTAACCCTCATATCTTCTTGTTTCTTGATTTAGTCTAACATTTGGAGCTTGTATTGTAGGTTTTAAAGGATCATGGAACATGGAAATGAAATAAAAAGCATTATCACATGATTGTAACAAGTGTTTTTAAACACTTTGGGAGCAATTATAATCCCATTCTTAAGGATTTTTCATCTTTCAAGCTTTAGGACTTACTAATTTTCAATTTGGGTTTAAAAAGAACAAAAAATAGGTGTTAAAAAGAATCTTAGACAAACTTACTAGATTTTTTTTTGGGCTTAACAATTGAACAAACAAATCTCACATTTCCTTTTGGTGCTTAAAAAGAATCCAAATCTTGCTTTGAAGGATTAAAATGAACATGTGCCTCTATGTTTTGTAATCACTTATCCAAAGTAATATCATCTAAAAGGCGTATGCGCTTCTCTCGCACCTCATAGAAATCTTGAGAATCAAAAGGATTTTTGTGATATTAAGTTGTATAAGTGATTACCTCCACACTTCAATTTGGATTCTTAAAATTGGACAAATCTTGCGAGTGTGAGTGGAGTATATCGTGTGTGTTCTCTCTTTGTTTCTCAATGAAGATTGATCAAACTCCAAATGCACTTTCTCATTTTTGTTTATCTTTAGAGGGCCTTCCTTGTGGGAAAAAGTAATCACCCAAGGGAATGACCCAATCGAGAACACACTAAAGCCAAGCGACTTCCAACCGGTATATAAGTGTGGGTACTTGAGGAAAGTTCAAGTATCATGAGGATTGTTCTAACAAGAAGGGAAAAAATGGTCTCTTGACACATGGATGATCCCCCACGAATGGAATACCCCTACTAGAGCCTTTTTTAGAAGGAAAAAATCCTTAATCTATTTTTTGGTGCAAGAACAGTCATTTTGAAGTCGTCCCATATTTTTACGGCTCTTAGTAGATATGAGAAGTATGTCATGGGAGTTTCATGGGTACTGATGCTTGGATGACCTGAGAAGTGAGTGCACTATAAGGGGGAGCTTTTGTGGTTAAGTATTTAATCATTCGCTAAGAGTAGGCGTAGCTGGAGAAATCCAAGTGAGAACCCAACAAATACTATCTTTCATCCATAGGATTGTGCATTTCTTGGAAAAAAAACACTTTGCTTCATCAAAAAAATTGGAAAAACAAACATTCAACATGAGCATCAAATTTCAAACCCTTTAGGAAGAGCACATACCTTTGAAGAAATTCAAGTGCTATTGCTTGCCTTTGGGATTCTATCCTTAGAAGCTTCTAAGTATTTGGATTTACATCTTAATTTTCTCTCACTAAAGTCAACATTAGGGAGCTATTGCCTTGATTTTCTTCACTTCCACATAATGGACTTTGTGGGATGAAAAGAAATTGAGAAATGGACATTCAGTCTGAAAGCTAATCAAGAGAGTGTTTGTGGTAAAAAGAATCCATTAAGAAAAGATAAAAAGACAAATTGAACCCTACAAATGTGCTTGGCATCTTTTGGTCATATGGTTTTCATGCAAACATTGGTCTTTTGGTTTGAACTACTCTTAGAGAAAAGAATGTTCTTCAATATCTTGGTTTAGTAAACAAGTCCTTAGGTTCATTTAGGATCAAAATAAAACATTTCATCCATCCTCAAAACATCAATCAACACCCATCTCACAAACAAATTTAGAGCTTTGAAAACATCATTATCTAGACTTGGGTACATCCTTAGACCAAATCAAAATCATATGTTTAGTTAGGTGTGTGTTGATGAATCCTTCCTCACACAGTTAAATTATCATCCTTTTGAACAAGTTCATCCTAAAATCACATCTAACATCTTAGGGTTTACAAGTTTATTATCCAAATCAAACCAATCAAAATCAAATCCTAAAGTCTAGCATTGATCCAAAGTTCCTAAAAATTCAACACCTATATCATTCACCCCTTTCATCCTTCATCTCATCATTGGTCCTAAAAACCTTAGAGGCCACTTTTGCAACAAGGTCAAAACACAAGAACATGGAATATAAACCTAATTCATACATCATGAGTAGTCTAAACCAGCCAAACTATCAAAGCCTTACAAAACCAATGGATTATCAAAACTTGCATTTGTACAATCCATACATGGGATCATTATCTCCTACAAACCTCAATGGTACAACAAATGTGAGTATACCCAGTCAAAATTTTGGAACACCTTTCCCTGTGTTAGATTTAAATAAAATTCCAAACCTACAAATCTATCAACCAAACAATCAATGCATGAGTCTTCAACAAAACAACATTATCCCACCAAATCCATACATGCCAAATGTGAATATACCAAGTACAAGTTTACCAAACATGAAAATTTCAAATCCACACTTGGTAAAATATGGGATGGATATGTTTGCAAATCATATGAATGTTGTTCAAAGTCCAAACAAGATGTTAACAACTCCATGTATTGATCCAAGTCAAGGTAACACCATACAAAATCATAGTTATCTAAATTAAGGCAATGTGATTCCAAACCACAATAATGTTCAATTTCAACCTATAATGCTAAATCTAAACATCATCCCAAATCATAACATTGTCCAAAATCAATTTGTCCATCATCCCATGCAAACACCCCAAGTGTGAGTTCCAAATCTGCTTGAACAAAATCCAAATCAACTATATCAAGGGTGTCAAGATCAAAATCAAGATCAATTTTTTTGAGATAAAATTGTTTCACTTGCCAAAATAATTGACTCATTGCGCCAAGAGACATCTCCACCCCAAAATAAATACACTCTTCCATTAGTTAAACCATATCATCAAAGCATTGAGTTGTGTCCACAACCACATCAAGAACTATATCTCCAATATCAAGAGGTTGGATATCAAGATAAAAAACATCAACAACAAACCCAATAACCCCATCTTGAAGATCAATCACCACATCTCAAAGATCAATCACCACATCTAAAAAATCAATCGCTACAAGGTCAATTTAAAGTACAAGTCTCACAAGGTAACAAACAAGAATACACACCACTTGGGAAGCCAATTGAATCGGTCATGCAACACTTGGTGCAGGAAAAACTCATCACAATTCCCACCTATGAAAACTATCGAGAGCCCTTAGTGAAACCACCATGGTACAATGAAAATCACCTTTGTGATTTTCACAAAATAAAGGGATACACAACATTAGATTGTATTCGACTAAAAAATCTCATCCAAGACCTTATTAATATAAAAATAATAACTATTGGGGACAATAATCAGGATTCAACCACTAGCAATAGCATTGAAAATCTCTCTGCCACAATTGTTGAAAATAATGATCAAGATCTATCCATCAATGAGCACCTTGCATATTTTTCTACCCCATCCAATGATCAAATCAACATACATCAAGAGTCACTTTTTGATCATGATCAAAACCCCTCAACAATATTCGGCAATGATCTATTTCAAGGAGTGTTAGAATTATTTGATCCTATTGACATAATCCATGACCCATCGACCAATGATCATGTTGGAAATACCTCTACCTCATCCAATGAGTTTGAGAACATATCTCAAGAATTTATTCCAAAGCATGATCAAAATCTTTAACCAAAGTCTAACAATGGTCCTTCCCAAGACATATTGGAATCCTTTGACCTCATGGTTACAGATACTAAAGGAATCCTCAACTCAACATTTGATCCAAGTCCACTCAAAATTCAACAAGATATTGAGCCACTTCCCATGGCCAATGATGATATCCAAAAACCCTTTATAAGAAATCCATCCTTTGAAATTGACCCATGTCAAGAACTTGATCCAAAACATGTCAAAAGCAAATCCAAAATCATTCAAGATCAAGAATTTGTATCTCCAAGCTATTACAATGATCTAATGGACACTCTCCAATCTATACAAGATATCATAGATGATGATCACATCCACATAGCACATACTCCTCCATCTACCCATGAGATGCTTCTTGTGGATGGACACGTAGATGATTTTCATTCATAACAGGATTCCTTCACTCCTAACATTATTACACAAAAAGAGCAGGTTATTGATTCTTAAAGTCAAACTAAGTTGTCCACATCAGGATCAGATATATGCCAAATTTAGACTAAGGACATCATGTATGAAGATATCCAGTATTATCCACTCAAGGAAATAGGTCAGACAGAATAGGATATTCCAAAGTCAGCAGAGCAGCAAATTGAAATAACATCATCTACAGTGGTCATTTATTAGAGAAGGCTTACTGAACAAGACATCTCAAAACAAGCAGAATAAAGGAATAAAGGTGCTACTACCACCATACTGGGGGCAACCATGTCTTAAGAAAATGTCAATATAGGGGGCATGAAGAAACCTTATGATGAAACTGATGCTAATACTACAACCAACCGTGTCATGAATCTTCATCCACCCATCACCCCATCCACGAATTGGGACCAACATCAAAAGAAAGATTTGAATCAAAGAACAAAGAATGTTATCAAAGAAAAATAAGTTGTGAAGCATAATGGACAAATCAAATATACATGGATACCAAAGAATACAAAGAAATATTATCCCTATCACACTCCATTAGTCAAAGAAACTATGGGGAAAAATAAAAAAGGGAAAAATATCCATAAAGTCAACAGCAGTCTTCTCAAGCAACATAAAAAGTACATCAAGCAATTGGTACTAATTCCATGCACACTTCCGTATCCACCCATCATTGCTCATCTTCCAAAGTTTGGAGAGTCAAAGATTCCAAACTATCAACCAATCCATCTTTTATTCCTAAACACACTCCATCTATGCCTCCACACATGATACCTAATTCTCACATTGACCATGTGTTGGAAACGACCCTTCATCATAAGGATTCAGAAGGCACTCTATCATGATATGCGCACAAAGACAAAGTTAACTCTGGTATCAATAAAGCCGATCAAGAATCTCAAAATTTGTATTCAAGTGCACATATCTTAGCAAAGCAACTTCTTCGGGCAGGATATCGATGGCACATTATGACAGGAGCATCTACATTAACAAAACAAGGTGATTCAGCATGAGCTTAAAATCTCTCAAAAATACAAAAAAATACAAAAAAATATGGAAATCCAAAAAAATCAAAAAAAGGATTGAAAATAGTAAAGAAAAAAAAAATGTCCTCTAGTGAAACCCACTACGGTGGTGCTTTGGACAGGTACCATGATGAGAACCTAGAAAATAGGCATCATGTGTAGAATCAAGCATCTACGTGTGCCAATTCAGGTGGAAGCATCTCATCCCATCCATAATAAATCCAACATTCCATCCATCTTATCCATAATAAATCCATTCATCCATAAACCATTGATCCAATCCATTTTCATCTATTTGCATCCATAGTCCAAGTTATCTTGATCTTGAAAAAATTTGGTACACACTTTACACTTGCTTATGGTAAACATCTTGACATGGGCCATTTTCATTGATCCTATCCTACCCAGCATTATCTAAGCCATGAAGCACTATCCAAATGAGCATCCTTTTTCTGAACATGTTATCTTATCACAAGATAATCCTTGGCTTCCTTTGCGTGCTTACCATATCCATCCATCCATACATCTATCCAAGCATCCACCCATGGCATTCCATACATTGCTAGACACTGGGGGAAAATATTTGCATCTTGCTTTGGGAATAAATCTTGATCCATATCTTCCAACTTATGTGGTGATCCGAACATTGGAAAATGTGAAATAAAATTGGTTAAAACATTTGTAAACCAAAAATCCATATCACTAGCCCATGGAATATTTTGATGAGAAGATGTTCCTTATCAATCTTTATCTTTCATCAAACATCAATCCAAACAATCAATATCAGTCGCATCTAATTTTCACGTCATTGTCACATCAAATCATTCAAACAATTTTTTTTCCAAATCAAGCTTCAAAATCATGATCAATCAAATCCAATCAATCCATCATCATCTCGGGATATCCTTCATAGTCCTTGTGTTGCTTAACACTATCCTTGCATTATTGTGGATCCTCAACAATGTTATCATCATCAAATCCAATCAATCCCTCATCATCTTGGGATATCCATCCTAATCCTTGTGTTGCTTAACACTATCCTTGCATTGTTGTGTATCCCCAACAATATTATCATCATCAATCCATTGATCTAATCAATCAACCTTAGCTTGGTTTTCAATAAAATCCCAAAACAGAGCACTGATGTCATCACACATATCCATATCGAAATTGTTAAAATCATGCGAAAATCCAAAAAAATTCAAAAAACTAAGAAAACCCAAAAACATCCAAAACATATCAAAATCTCAAAACATCAAAAAGTCAAAAAAAAGTCAAAAACATTGGTATCTGAACTATGTCGTTTCTAAGCTTAAACATAGGCAAGGCTAATCTTTGATCATCCCGAGACACAAAATCCAAAACATTCATAAAATCTCAAAAAACCCAAAAAAAATTGGAAAAATCAAAACATTTGTAAAACATCTCAAAAATACCAAAAACAGCCTCAAAACATTTCAAAAAATCAAAAACATTCAAAAAACCCAAAAAATTCGTCAGTCTCATTTTGCTTCACCCACAATAATCAATCATCCAATTATAATAAATCTTTGTCACCCTCATCCTTTGGGGAAACAGTCGAAAACAAGTCTTGCAGTCAAAAGTGAAAACTTAAACGTCAAAGTCTCAAGTCTAGGTTAGTAAGTAAACAAGTTGGTCAACTTTTCATGTCAATAGCTTATCATCCAATCAAATCTCATCATCATTTGATATCATCATTTGATATCATCATGTCCTAGGATGCATCCTTCCTATAATGAACATCAACATCACACATCATCATAGTTTAAGTCTTGGCTAGCAGTATGAAGAACATTAGTTTGTTTGTTTACTTGATTTTATCTTGTTGGTTTATCTTATTGCGCTCATTCCAAGGACCTCTCGATGATGTCTAAAAAAAAAATTTAGATAGATAGGAATTGGGAAACGATCATTATCTTTTTTCTATTGTGCTTGTTGGATATTCTTGTAATATAACCTTGGCCGTGCATGCTTTGTTTAGTTTGTAGGGAGGGTATTTTAGATGTCTTGTTGACCACATAGGAAGGATTTCCTTTTTATGTTTTGATCAAAGATGTTTGAAATATCTGAACTGCATTTTGAATGAGGTTCCATATGTGAGGTGTGAACAGGAGTACTCCTATCTGATTATCGAGTCAAATTCCATCACACTAGGTACAACGCTATCTTGGTTCTTTATATACCTTGATGCATCGTACCTATGTGTGTTATCAAACATAAGGTAAGTGGCCCTTTTAAAATCCCAATTCATGATAAGCAAATCATCATCACTCATCATCATATCTAATAAATTCATAATGACTCATGGACTTGTTGGATCCTCTTGTCACCGTCTCATTTCTTCTTATTCTTCTATCTTTACTAACATTTCTATCCAAATCTGTGTGTTATATCAAAATATACATGAGGCTATCCATGGTTGATGACTGTCTATACATCATCAAATCTTTCTGCATAAAACATTCAAGCTTTCTAGTCCTCTTTGGGTTGAGTTGACCCTGAATATTTATCACGAGATCACCCAAAAATCCAAATTTGTGTTTGATCTCTTGAGGGGGTAGAATACCAGCGTAATCCCTCATGCTGGGGCAGCATTGGGGCATTTGAAAAATTAGAAAAAAAATTGGTTTTGATCTCGGTAGTTTACTCTTTGAACCAACGTAGCAAGTGCATTGCTTCAAAGAGGGGCAAAATGTAGACATAGAAAATGTACTGATTGATCTTACACACCTAATCCTGATTTAACTAACACCTCTCCATCCTAAATCCTCTTATTTGCTAACCATTTAATCGAATAATTTGTATTTTATTAAATTCATCACCTTTCATCTCTTAATTAAATAAATTAATTTTATCTGATTAATTTGTTCTCTTCTATTAATTAAATAGATCATTTTATTTAATTAATCCTATAGTCCCCCTTTAATTAATTAAATCAATTTTATTTAATTAATCTCTAAAGTTTGTCTATTAAATTGAATAAATTAACCATTTTTTAATTTAATCTAACATCATTCCCCTTTGATTAAATAAATCAAAGTCTTTATTTAATTAAGTCAAAATCACATTCCTCTCATTTTGATTTAAAATAACCCAAAAATATAAGTCAAAATGGTCAAATCAACTAATCTCTCTTTAAATTAATCAAATCATGATTAAATCTAATCAAAATCCATCACATCCTCTAGCTTTTGCAACTTGCACAAATAAATCATTTAATTGATTTATTAAATCTTCTAATTTCCCTCAACATGGCATCAAAAGGGAATATTCTTCAAATTTGAAATCTCCCCCCAAAAGGAACTTGTCCCTTCCATCAAGGCATTAAAAGCCTCTTACATGTCCTTTGCCTTAAGCCAAGTGGCATTTAACTCTTCTTACATCCCCCCTAAACATGTCACTTCTTCAAATTCAAAATTCAAATTGGCACATTCATCGAAATGTGCTCAACCTTCATCCTCTCATATGTTGACCAGTGGAATTTTGTCATTGGTTGATCTTTTATCCCACATTCATCCATTTTGTCTATTCTTCCATTTTGTTCTTCTATAAATAGAAGGCTATTTCACTCATGTTGGATCCACAACTTCATGCAAAGTCATAATCTTCAGATTTTTAATTTTGCTCATCCATCCATCATCCATTTTCAAGTTTTATAGCTAGGTTATGCAAGATCTTCTCCAAGGAATCATCAAATCTACATCAATTCATCGCAAAGCTTACAATGGATTGGGAAAGGGCCATTTTCCACATCAAAATGGCACCAATTCCCCCATGGGATTGAGATTTTGCATGCTTTAATAGGATTTAATTGCTTTTGTTGTTGTGTTCTTCATCTCATTTCCTATTTTGAGCATTGTAAATGAATTCTATGGGGAATCTTAGTTCTAACTTGCATATGTGACTAGCATTGTGTTTGTTGTTTGTGTTTGTGCAAGTCTAGGATTGGGGTTCACAGACATTGATGTTGAAAATGATGTCGGTGGTGAAAATAATCCTCCAAAAATTGAGAAGCAGAATGAAGGTGAAGTTGAGCCTGAAAAACATAATGATGCTCCTTTGGAGCACACTGAAGGTGAAAAAGGAAAGATGGAAAAGTTAATGTTGAAGAAGGAAAAGGCAATGAAGAAGAAGAAAAAAATAATCCAAAAGAAGAAAAAGATAAAAATGGAAAAGATGGAAATGATGAAGATAAAAATGAAAAGGATGAAAATAAAGAAGAAGAAGAAGAAGAAGAAGAAGATGATGATGATGATGATGAGGAATCTATCGGGAAAAATGAAGAAATTAAAAACCAGATTATCAAATCTCTTAAGTATCCTAGAGAATCATCCTCCAAAAATGATGTACTAAAAGGATTGCTATCCAAGCATATCAGATTTCAGCCAATAATTCCTCATGAGCTTCTACAACTTCCTATGATTGAAGGGTTTTTATATGTGGAGAAGATGTCTCTAGTGCATAAAGTGGTGTTAGGAGATGTATTGCAGGCATTTGGAAGGAAGGAGATTCTTGAAACCCATCCAAAAGGAACATAACTTGTTGAAGATGCTCCTAAGGCATTACACGAGGTCACACCTGGTGCATCTATTGATGCATCCCTCACTCCTATTGAAAATTTGAGATTTTTGTTGGATTCTTTCAAGAAGCATACCTCTACGCTTGGAGAAAATACAAAGGAAGATGTTGAGGATAAATTGGCAGAGAAAAGGCTACTGGAATTGCATGACAAGTGTGCTCTAGCACACTCAAATGTTCAAAAGAACCTGGAAGTTGTGAAGATCTGTGAGTCTAAAGAAAATTTTGTTCTTGCTTATTACTTGAAGTGGTCAGATGCCACCTAGAACATTAAGGTTTTTATGGACTCCATTGAGTCCCATTTGACCATTGTCTCTAGTACTTACAGTATATCCAAAGACAGAGACAGATCAACCTGGAATGCCATCACTGCTCATAAAGATAAATTCTTTGTTTTATAGAAGTAGAAGGAAGAGATTATCAAGAAATTTGATCAGTTAAGTGACATTATAAGAGTGGAATAAACTCTAGTTGTCAAGGCCTTGACAGACACAACAAAACTTGAGAAGATAAATTTGACTCCTAATACTTTGGATGGTGCAAAAGAAACTTTGGTAGAGTTGGAATCCTTGAACAGGATGTTGATTGCTATGAAGGACAGTTGGGAGAATGGTAAATCAATATGGGAAGGTATTATTAAGGAGCTTCAAGGCTCTCCATCCTCCGGTTGATGCTTGTTTTTGTTGGACTCAAGGAACACTAAGAGGGGGGGTGAATCAGTGTTCAGCAAATTAAACTTTCAATTTAGATCTTAAACCATTTACAGCACATAAATAGGAATAAAGATGCAAGCACATGAACAAGATGATCAAAAAACCATAACACCAATATTTTTACATGGAAACCCTATTAGGGGAAAAACCATGGTGGAGATTAATCCATAATTTATACTCTATTAAAAGTATGAAGAAAAGGGAATGCACTTGCATTTAGGCACACTTCCTAGAGCTCACTGCTCAAATTAAGGAAGGCTCACTACCTTACAAAGTGTTTGTGATTACAAAAAAAATTGAACTAAGAAGATAGCATCTACAAATGCCTAGATTCAGTTCTAATGAATCACATAAAATATATTTTAAAACTTCTATCTGACCCTGCAACTCGCTCTGCTCTGCTCTACCTTAATTCACAACAATCTTCTTTTTCTCAAGAAAAATTCACTCAACTAATCTTCTAATGTTCACTCATACATTTGTTCTAATCTTTTCACACATTCACATCTTTTCATCGCTTCATCCTCCTTTCAAAATGAATTACCGATCTCATATATATATCCGCTAGCAAAGATTTTAATCACTTAAGTCAGCTTCAACAAAAACATGAAATATTCTAAAACAATCGGCTCAAATCATGAGAAATCTTTAATGTGCACCCACACAAGTTAGCTAAGACATAGCTGGGACCCAAAAAAAAATTCACAAACTTAAACAACTACTCCTTATACATCTGCGACATGCTAAATTCATTGAGTCAGCCACAATGAGAAAATAAATAGAAAATCATTCTACTGAATCTCCTAACTCATACACTCATTGTTGCAACACCAAAAAACTTACCAATAAGGTAACATACATGCTAAAAAACTTTCCTGGGGATCCACAACACAAAATTATGATCTGGTGAAGCATACAAATCGACTAACTAACCAGATACCCTGTTCTTCATGCTTTCAGTCGGTAACACATTGTCTTCTACATTTCTTGCCGGTATAAGTAGATCTTGATCTGTGGACCGAGATAATGACTTCAATTTCCATCAATGACAACACTAGAAGCCATAAACAATCTCCCCAAGCCATATTCCAACAATCTCCCCCTTTGGCATTGATGACAACACTTAGTGAAAAATGACTAAGTGTCGGAACCAAAACTCAAAATTTCAAAACACAACAAAACATTGCTCCCCCTTTAGAATATCAAGGAATTTTTCATTGCTCTCCTCCCCCTTTGACATTGATGACAAAAATTTACTACTTACTTTCCTTTTGCTACAATTTACACAGCACTCACTCACCCTTTATTAATGCAAAAATTGATCAAAATTTGAGAAATTTCAACTGCTTCACAAGTCATAAAATTATTTTATACTTATCTTTTATCTCCAGAAGAAATTTCTTCCAAGCATCTACAGAAATCCCAATAATTAATAACAAAATTTTGTTTTCTGATGTTCGATTGATGATCTAGATAAGGGATTCTAGAATTGTAATTGTTTCTTCCAACTTCTCTCCTTTCTCCAGAATCTCAATTTTCTACTCCAATCTTCATTCGGTTAGATCCTTCACTTTCCAGAAATTGTCCATAAGAGTGATTTTGGAAAAGTGAACCTTTGCATGCTTAGCCTACAACTCATGAATTATGTTCTTTACTACTCCATCCTGATCCTGAAACATATTGTAATCCTGATCAATTTTGTTCAACTCACTCTCAAACTGCTCCAACTTGTCCTTGTATTTACCAACCACATGAGACCTTTGAAGACAATAATTGTAGACCTTATTTGTTGAGTCAATGCATTTCCTCAACACATTCATTTTCTTTTTCAGTTTGGTGAGAGACAACCTAAACTGCTCCTCCAGATGTAAAATTACTTCTTTCTCTTTCGTGTCCTAAGGCACAAAGGGCATAGCCTCCTTGATGCATTCAATCAATTCTTTTGGAAGTACATTCTACAAAATTTCCAATTCGATGTTGTTGTGCACAAAGTATTGTTGTGCAGTTTTTGCACACATGCCCCGCTGAAAGTAGGGACCCTCTTTTGCTTCCGTTTTTGTGTTTTTCCCCATTTGATTTTGAGGATTTCCATTGCCTAGGCATGAGCTTAAATGTTTATCTTACTTGCCTAAGTGTTTCCCCCATGATTGCATATTGAAAATCTTAAGCTTTAAGCGAAGTTCGGGTTTTGGCCCTCGTTCGGGATTTTCTACCCCGTCTGAATTGCGCTCGAAGTCCGGCTCGGCCTGTTTTACACTACAGTTCAGAGAATTTGGGTCTTCACAGAATTTTGCCTAGGCCAGATTTCCTCAAATTTCCATCTTGCCATCAGGTTTCTGAACTTGGTTGATTTTTGGAGTTTTGTGCCCTTATGCTTTATCGTTGGCATCCTAATGAGTTGTGATATTTGATCCTGGGGCACTTGGTGTGTTGTGGCATTCTAAATTTATGAATTATTGATCTAGTTGTGATTCCCTCATTGTTTTCATCATTGTTTCTTTCTTGGGCATTCAAATTTTTGTTTGTCTTTATTGGAATTGACTAGCATTTTATTCATGGTATGTACATGTTGCCTTGCTTTTGATTGATGATGTGAGTTATGCTTTGGCGTTTTAGTTTTTCTTGAAGTTCGAATTTCTATTTCTCAAGCTTGCTCTGTGTGTTCATGGTTAAAATTTAGGGTTTCATACCTAGGGCATCACCGTTTCATCTTGATCTAATTTTGATTGAGCCTAGGATTCAAAGAGGATCTGTAGGAGGTTTAAGTTGAACAATTTCCATGCCCAGGCTCCTCAAATTTTTGATCGTTCGATCAATTTGAGCGAATTCATGTTAGATTGTCGATGTTTGGGTTTTCTTCCAGCCTCAAGATTTTCCTGTCTGGATGGATTTTCTCAGTTTCTCCTTCCCCTCATTTTCCCAAAATTCATGTAGTGTTATCATTTTTGTGGAAATCTAGTCCAGCTAGATTTTTATGGATTTCCTAGGAAGCTTGGTGAAACTTGAAAATTAGATGAATTGAATGGTTTTAATGATAAATTCTTATCATTCCATGATTTTAATTGATAAATTAAACTATTATCTAAATATTTTCTACATTTTTGATGATCTATGGTGGATTTTTTGCCTTCTTCATTGGAATCCGCTTGGGCCAGATTTTTCCAAAATTTCCCTTCTGGCTCGGATTTCATAGCTAGCTCGAAATCTCGGACTGTGTAGTTTGCGATTGAATGATGATTTTGGGTTGATTTTGATCTTTGCTTGGATGTATTTGGATGATGAATATATTACTGATGGTGGACTAATGCTAATTTTTCATGTTATAATGAATATTAATGGTAGTTTTTGTTGAGTGCAGGCTAAATTTTGTTGAGTCATCAAGGAAATTCTAGAGATGAAATTGAATCTATGAAAGGAAATTCGAAATACTGTTACTCCACCCCTTGGCCAACTTGGAGGCGCGCTCAGGATAAGAATGGAAGGAAGTAGTTAATATGGGGTTGCATTGAAATTTGTTACTTGGTTCGAATTGCATTAGAGATCCCAAGCCAACTTGGATTGAGTTCATGCATTTAATGCCTATTTTATCTAATTTTGAATTCTCCTTGGGCCGACCTATTTTATGGACATTTATTATTGTAAAACCCTTATTGGTTCGACATGTTTTGGGGTTCTCTATAAATTTGGCATTTTGCCTCATTTGTAACATAGATAGAATAGATATATACACTGAAAGAGATAGTTGATACAAGAGTGAATTAGGTAGTAGAGTAGAGGTAGAAGTTAGTCAATTTTTGAGCAAGTGTTGTAACAGAACATTGGAATTGTTGTTGAAATTGGGTGATTCAATACAATTGAAGGGCATTGTGATTTTCTAGTGATCTCTTTTATGTTGACTTATCTTGCATGGTTCTTATGATTCTATCTTTCAAATTGCTCAAGGTTATTAGATATATGTTAGATTTAGATTTAGATTTGATTCAATGGTTTTCATGATTTGATGCTTGAAGTGTTTGCAACAATCCTTGGTCCATACTTTTTGAAGCTAGTTGATTGTTAGTTTCTTTGCAAAGTTAGCCTGGACCTTTATATTCATTGTGCTTAGTTCAATTGTGGAGATTTATTCATTTAAATTGCAATTGTGTTGTCTTGGATGAATGTTCATGATCTGAAAAATGTTTAATACCTTAGAAGATTGCACTATTTCTATAAGATTGTGGATTTATCTTGGTCAAGTAGGAATTAGTTTATGAGGGATTGGTCCATTTCAAGTATTTCATCATTTGCATTATTAATCTTAGGAGTAGTTAAATTTAGGAATCTCTTTGAAACCCTAACCTTTTGTTATTTCTTTATTATTTGGATTAGATTTAGGATTGAAGTATCATTACATTGCCCGGTCTGATAAATTCAAGATTCAGTCTTTGTGTGTAGTAAGGTCCCTTTGTGATTACCAACATTTTCACATTTATCACTTAGTTGTTTATGCATTGTCAAGACCTGACATTAGAGACCTTGGGGTTATCTCTTGAAGCTTGCTGATAGAGATTTACCTTTCAAGAGAGATAGGATTTCATATTTTGTCTAAGTTGTTGTTGTGAAGAAAACATCATCAATAGATTGGTGCTAGAAGGAGGGCCTGAATAAGCTAAGTTGGATCAATTTTTTTCTACTATCTCTCCCAAAAGATTCAAAAGAAGAACTAGATCTACTCTAGGAGAGGAGGAATTTCAAGAATTACCATTCCCTACTAGGTCAAGAAGGACCAACAAAAGGGGAGAATCATCATCCACCCAACCACCTCCATCATCCCCATCATTCTCATCTTCACCAAGCTCAGCTTCATCTGAGTCTGAGGACATTCCCATCCAACAACCTCAGCCAACCGTAAATCATCCATTACCACCCCCACCTCCACCAATGGCTTTCCTAGCTAATAACCCATCTCCATTGAGTTTCGCCAATTACAATGTCATGCCTAAGAACCCTGAGCACTTATGTTCAAAGTTTCATGTTAATGATCCCAATAGAACTGCTCAGGAGCATATCAGGATCTTTCAAACTAGCCTTAAGGATAGGGGAATCAATCATGAAGATGTAGCATGTAGGCTCTTTCCTTATTCCTTAGGAGAAGATGCATTATATTGGTATAATCACTTGCCTACCAGGTCTATCCAGCATTGGACTGAACTAGAGACTACATTTATGTAGAAGTTTAGGATTCCCATTAGTCCCAATGAGCTCTATCTTCAGTTCACTAATGTTAAAAGAGAAGTTCATGAGCCTATAGGTTCCTTTAATAATAGGTTCCATCATGCCTATACCTGATTGTAGGCTCCATATGTTGTTGATGACGCCACTGCTTTAGAAGTCTATTATGAAGGTCTTAATAGCCTGACAGCCACTTTCATGAAATGGAGAAACAATCCTCCTAATACCCTACTTGATGCATATGCAGAGGCTGTAAATGTTAGCACTGCTCTGAGACAACATTTTTTTGGACCTTTACCCTTATTAGGACCCACTGCTCACCCTAGACAGATCCCAGCTCTCAACCAGGCTCTCACCAATCATACTCCAATCATGAATCCAGTTCCTCAGTTGCCTATGGTCCCTCACCTAGGGCCTCGAGTGAGTCAAATGCCACCTGCAGTCAGCTATCCCCAGCAAAATGTGAATGATCCTCTTCATCCACAATCTCATGCTAGCTATCCCCCATATCTATAGAATTCTAAAGTTTTGAACCAGTCATTAAATACCAGCACTGCAGTAGGATATTCCCAAAGTAATGTGAGCCAACCTCCATATAGAAATCTTGACTAGGAGAGACTGGATGAATTGTCTGAACAAGTGAAGAATTTGAATATGGACGTAACTTATTTAAGGAACTAGAATAGTCAATTACAAGCTGCTCAAAGAAATATGCAATCCAATCAGAGCAGAGAAAATTGAGAAAATCAACAAGGACAGCATTTTGATAGAGGATACAACAATGAAAGAGGATACAATAATGATAGAGAGTATATCATTGATAGAGGATAGAATTATGATAAGGGACAACCCTTAGGCTAGAACTTTGATAGAGGTCAAGTTGGTGGACAAGGGTTTGACAGGCGACAGCCACCCTGACAGAACAGGACTTGGAATACAAAGCCTAACAATGGAGGAGTCCCTACCCGGAGTCCCTACCCCATTGGATCAACCAGTCAATCAGCCAGTCAATCAAGAGAAGCCTCCTAGTGGTGTATATTTAGTTGAAGTTGCTTTTTCAGGATGGTGTAGACTCCATAAAACAAGTCAGCATTCTAAATTAGATTGTTAAGAGTTCCAAACAACAGCTTCAATTTTTTAGTATGAAGTGGAGAACAATTTGAGTAGTCATAAAATGGTACCATCCACTTCCTATGATTCACTAGTGTTGGTACTAAATCATGCTCCCTTTCCAAAGAGTGAAGATAATGTGCCTGAAGAAGAATTAGACCAACTCAAGGAAGAGGCAGATCAAGTGTGCAATGGAGATGAGATTTCACAATTGTTTGAGGAGAATCTAGTGAATGAAAATGGCCCCTTAGATGAAGAAGAAGCTTATGTTGAAGAGGTACAAACTTTCTAAAGGCCTGTTAAGAAATATGATTTAAGAGACATGCCACATAGACATCCACAGGCTAGAGGCCCCTTCACCACCTCCATTCCACCAAACAACTTCACCACTCCTCCAGATCCTAATGCCAGCAATAATCCATCATATCCTCATGCATCTAAGTAGTATCTATCAAAGGAAGGACAAGCACAGATGGACATTTCAAAGGGAAGGAGTATGGAAGCAAGCAAAGATAGAATGGTGGACTATCCAAAAGAGACTCCTACTGATCTAAGTGAAGAATAATTAGCTATATATGTTGCAGAAAAACTCAAGAAACTTAAGGTAAGTCTCTCTGCATTTGAGTTATTGAGGGTTCCAACCATTAGGAATGCAGTTCTAGGAGCTTATAATATGAATTTCATATCACAAGGTAGATCAATTAGTGAAAGTGTAAACAAAGTATCTAGCTCTCAAACAGTAGGAAGGAAAAATCAAACTCATAATCAAATTCATGTGCCTCCTGGAGATAAGGGAAAAGAGAAAGATAGAACTCGGGTTGCTCAAGTAGATACTCCCTTAACTCTATTTAAGTGGAAAACAGAGACTCCTTTCCTAATTTATGTCTACATATTTGGTAAGCACTTGCACAATTACTTGTTGGATTCTAGTGCTTCCACCAATGTAATGCCATTTGGTGTCTGTCGAGCTTTGAGTATTACTCTTGTTGATTCCCAAAAGAAAGTTACACAATTGGATAGAATTGAAGTTAATGTTGTAGGAGAATTAAACATGATTCATATGCAGGTTGCTTCCGATCCTAGGATTCAGCAGGTTATCAATATACAAGTGGCTGATATACTTGATGCTTATGGCCTAATTCTGGGAAGAGACTTTACCAGGGCCTTGAATGGATATGTATCAACTGATAACTATCATAAGTGGCTTCCTTGGAAGGGAGTGCCAAACCAGATTAGAATTGAAAGAGAACCTAGGATGAAGTATATGATCACAGAGTATCAAAATACCTCCAATGAAATTCTAATATCAAAGGTGACTATGGGTAACTATGTGCTTGCAGGCCGTTTTGAGGAGTCAGATGCAAAGGAAGTCCTTATATTCCATACAATGCATGTTGATCTCACAACAAAGTCCAGTAATACTGAAGCCTTGGTAGAACCAGTTGAAAATGAAGATGATCTTGAAGATAGTCAGTTCAGTTTACTGGATAATTTCCTGAATTCATTCATAAATGCATTGAGGATCAAATTCAATTGGGTAAGGAAATGAATTTCAAAGATTTTCTCTTGCCCAATTGGTGCAGGGTCCATAATACCTCTCATTCAGAACTGGATTGTTGCTTATGCCAGAATGTAGTGGAATAGATGCAGAAGTATATCAACCCAACTCCAGCAATCAAAATTAATATACAGAATGTCCAAGAGGATCCTAAGGAGAAGAAAGTGATGCTTTTTGAAAAACCTTCCAGCAGCAACAGTGCAAGAGATACAAGGAAATCTGTAGTTGCTAATTGTTGGACTTTAAGATTTGATGGATCCAAATCAAAGAAAGGAGCTGGGGAGGGATTTGAGCTAATCAGTCCAAAAGGTAAGAAATTCTTTGCTGCTCATAGACTTCAATTTCATTGTACGAATAATGTAGCAGAATATGAGGCCTTGGTCCATGGGTTGTTAATGGCACTAAAGAAAAAAATTAAGATCCTTCAAGTTTTGGGGGATTCTGAGTTAGTAGTCAAGCAAGTTAGGAGATAGTACTCTTGTCATGATAGAAGAATGACCAATTATAGACACATAGTATGGGACCTTATTGAAGTATTTGATTCCTTCAACATTCAGTTGATACCATGAAGTAAAAACCAGACAGCTGACTCCCTTGCTCAAGCAGCTAGTACATTGCAACCTCTGTCTCTTTCTGGATTGAAGAAGTTTATAGCGAAACTAACCCCAGTACCTTTATTACCTGACAATGTCACCAACTTCCAGGTATTTGAAGATAACAAGCATATCTTATATTTTATCATAAGTACAAATGTTTTTGCTTCTCAAATTATAGATGAAACTAAACTCCAAGAAGCAAAAATGGATTTGGAAGGAGTAATCAATTTGAAGACCAATACTATTCCCAGAGGAATGGTGCAATTAGAGAGGATTTTTTATCTGGATAGGGTCAGGGATCAGGAATAAGATGCCAAGAAGGAGTCCCTCAATGGACAATGTGAAAAGTATAATATGGGAACTCAAGATGATTCCAAGAATGTCTTGATCCGGGGGATATTTTTAGTGAAAATTGAAGTGTCTCATTTCTCTCCAAAATCTACACCATCAAAAAGATCTCGACGTCCTAATTCCAACACAACTTGAACAGAGCGAAAAGGAGTCCGTTTGTGCAAGTTATGGCCAGTCAAACCTTGGGTCAAACTGGGATCAGGGGCGTTCAAGAAGCGAAAAAAATAATGTTGTCAAAATTTGTCAAAGTGGGTGTCATCGTGAAGAGCTCGTCGCAAGCTTTCCAATGCAACTCGTTTCGTGGAAATCTGACATCATACGTGAGAGTTATTAGCAGTCAAAGCTCTCGGTTGACTTGGTGACTAGAAGGTACAATGATGATGTCAACATATGTACAAGATGACATCAGCAGTTCATACAAATCCAAAGTGGACCAATCGGGAGATGACACGTGGCAGTTTGTACAGTCTGTACATGTCGACGTGGCACGATGATGCGGCAGGTGACGTCAGCCTAGTCAGCGAATCAAGTGTAGACACGTGTCCATCCAACCTACAATCAGCATCGATGTGGTAGTACACGTGGCAACCGTACTCTGAGTTAGTGGAAGAGTCATCAGTGACGTGTTTTCATCAGTGAATGAGGATTTGGCATGTGGCAACTACGATTGCATCGTTAGTAGACACGTCGGCATCTTGGGCGAATTGAGTATTGACACGTGTCTCCTCTTCGTCGGTCGTTGTAGGCGGGCTGTTGTAAAGTCAGTTAAAAAGGTGAGATGTGATCGAACCCGTGATCAACTACAAAGCAGTCGAGCGGTTCCACCATTGCAGCGGGCGACGACTATTTAATATGTATTGACAGCCGATTTGTTTTGATAGATAAGTCGGTGTAGTTTGAAAACAAAACATGGCTAGCGGGGTTTGAACCCTTGACCACGCGGCTCCCAAAAATCTTTATTGCCAACAGACCACCGAACGATGTTTAAATACCTATGGTGTTAGTTTTCTTTTGTTCCATTTTTTTGCCCGTGGCCATAACAAATGGCTTGTAATTTTGTAAAAACAGCCCTCCTAATTAAATAACCCAAATACAAGAAAAGAAAAGGGGTTAGAAAGGAGGTTGTAAATGAAATCTCAAGGGGGTTATTATTGTTATTTCATTAAATATGGTGGTTTTTGGCCATTTTAGCCAAATTATGTATTTAAGGGGAGTGTGAGGTGAGATTTGCTATTCAGTTTTTTCAGGTGATGAAGTATTGAAGCAGGTGATACGAAGAGAGGTGCTGGAGATTTTTCAAGTCATTGTTGTACGTCGAAGCCTTGTCATGCTGCCGAAGTGCTTGAAGCTAATGGTCTTGGTGCATTGTAATTGATTTTTGGAGTTAATCGGATCGGTCTCTCTATTGGAGTGGACCCGAAGACGTAGTCACCTTTGTGATGAACTTCGTTACCAATTCATTTGCACTTCTTCTCTCCTCTCTCATGTTCTGATTTTCACCTTACATTTTCAATTTTGATGCTTAATTTTGTTAATGTATGCATGAATTTGTAATTCCAAAAAGTTGTTTTAATTAAGCATTCCATTCTGCAAATAGTCTAGATCCGTTTACAGATCAAGTGGTATCATAGCTCAGTTGACTATTATTGCAGTTATTTTTTTTTGAATGCTAACGAGATCCAGGATTTAGAAGGGTGAAGGAAAGCTCGAAGACTTTGATCCTGAGATCGAGAAGCGTAGAACATTTCCGAAGATGTCTGTTTCTGGAATGGAGGTTCCTGAAGAAATCAGTGAGTAGGAATTTCGAAGAGCATTCCTCAAGATGAAGGCTAAGGTGGATATTCTTTTTCAGGAGAGACAAGAGTGGAAGGAATGTGAAGGAGGTTCGTCGAAGCAAGAAGATAGCAAAGACAAGAAAGAGAAGCAACATGGAGATGGTGGCAAGCAACTAGATCACCCCTTTTCTTCTTCTCCTCCCTCTTCTCCTTCTCCTTCTTCTCCATCTTCTCCTCATTCTACTTCTTTTAATCCTTTCAAGAGTGGGTATAAGCCTAAAATTAAATTGGATGTAAAATTTGACTTGCCTAAGTATTGTGGTGAACTTAATGCTGAAAAATTGGATGATTGGATTTAGCAAGTTGAAGTCTATTGTAGAGTCCAAAACCTATTAGATGATGTTGATAGGATCCAATTAGCTACTCTTCGATTAGGAGGTACAGCTTTAACCTGGTGGGAGAGTAAGTCTAAGGCAGAAGTTTCACAACATGGTAGAGTCAGTTTAACTTGGGCAAAGTTTATTAATGCTCTTAAGAAGCAATTTTATCCCTTAGGTCACATGCAGCAGTTAATGATGGATTGGAAAATGTTTAGGCAAGGGAAGGATCAATCTATTCAAGAGTACACCCATGAATTTAGGAAAAGGGCTATTGCTTTGAATGTTCCTTTGTACACCCAGGACACGTTGTTGAAGTACATAGGAGGTCTTCATTCCTACCTTAGGCATTCTATTTTGGTTTTGAACCCTTGTAATTTGGATGAAGTGTCTATTCAAGCTACACACTTAGAGTCAAGGGGTAAAGGATCTTTTATTGATAAGTTTGATAATGATGTAAAGAAATCTTCTAAGGTTGTAGAGATAGGGAAAGGAAAGAAGACAGCTACAGTCAAGAAGGATGAGAAACTTTCTTGCACTCATTGTGACAGGAAGGGTCATGATGAAGAACATTGTTGGAAGTTGCATCCTGAATTGAAGCCTAAGTGGGCTCAAAGATAGAATCAAAAACATAAAGGTAAGGAGAAAGCCACGAATGTTGTTTTGGATCTTGGTTCGGATTCAGATGATGAGACTAAGATAACAACTATGGGTTTGAAAGGTAAAGCTCCTATTTCTGGTGTTTCTATTCATAGTTGTGCTTCTACTTCTACAGTTAATGATTTCTTTGAAGATGTGAAGAGGAATGAGCTTTTTCATTTAAGGGTTGTTGCTAAGAACAGTAAAATTGATGCACTCATAGATAGTGGTTCTCAAGTGAATCTAATTTCTGAAAGTTTTGTAAAGAACTTGGGGTTAAAAACTACATTGCATAAGAAACCTTATCCACTAGGCTGGATTTGTGAAAATGATAAGTTGCAAGTAACAAAACAATGCACTTTGAGATTCGCAATCACTAGTAAGTTTGTGGATGAAGTACAGTTTGATGCGGTTCCACTGGATATCTATGGGATAGTGCTTGGTAGCCCTTATTTATATGATAGGAAAGCTATTTTCTACAAGGAAAAGAATCATTATCACTTGTTTAAAGATGGCATTCAGTATATTGTTCATTCTCACAGGATTAAGACTGATCGTTCTTTTGCAAACACAGGGCAGTTAAAGAGGGTAATTAATGCAAGTAAAGAGTTAACTCTTATGTCTGTCAGTACAGGTGGTTCTACACTTGAACTTGGAGTAGCTAACCAGGGTCAGATGTTGCAGGATGCACCCATAGTACAGCATCAGGGAATGATAATTGAAAGAATTGATAGCTCCTTGGGTAAAAATGTTCCTATTGTACAGGATCAATATGTTGTTGACTTATTCTCTTTCATTTCTGCATTATTGTTCAACTTGATGCTAGTCAATTTTTGTTGGTTAGTGGCTACGACATTTGATGTAGATGCTTATGGAAGCGATAGAATAATGTTTATGTTCAACAATGTTGTTGTAGTCTTCATTGTGCTTGTGAGCCAGGTATTCAGATGTTCAGAGGATACAGGACAAGTGGGGAGGCCAAGTCCTCACTTAATGTTAGAATAAATGCCACTTTTGGAGGTCCAAAAGGTCTTCAGTGGGGAGGCCTGATTCGGGGGATATTTTTAGTGAAATTTGAAGTGTCTCATTTCTCTCCAAAATCTACACCATTAGAAATATCTTGGCGTCCTAATTCCAACGCAACTTGAATGGAGTGAAAAGGAGTCTATTGGTGCAAGTTATGGCCAATCAAACCTTGGGTCAAACTGGGATCAGGGGCATTCAGGAAGCAAAAAAAATAATGTCATCAAAAGTTGTCAAAGTGGACATCATCGTGAAGAGCTCATCACAAGCTTTCCAACGCAACTCGTTTCGTTGAAATCCAACATCATACACAAGAGTTATTAGCAGTCAAAGCTCTCGGTTGACTTGGTGACTAGAAGGTACAATGATGACATCAAAATACGTACAAGATGATGTCAACAGTTCATACAAATCCAAAGTGGACCAATTGGGAGATGACACGTGGCAGTCTGTATAGTCCGTACATGTCGACGTGGCACAATGATGCGGCAGGTGACATCAGCCTAGTCAGTGAATCACGTGTAGACACATGTCCATCCGTACCTACAGTCAGCATCAATGTGGTAGTACACGTGGCAACCATACTCTGAGTCAGTGGCAGAGTCATCAGTGACGTGTTTTCCTCAGCGAATGAGGATTTGGCACATGGCAGCTACGATTGCATCGTCAGTAGACACATCGGCATCTTGGGCGAATTGAGTATTGACACATGTCTCCTCTTCGTCAGTCGTTGTCGGCAGGCTGTTACAAAGTCAGTTAAAAAGGTTAGACGGGATCGAACCCATGATCAACTACGAAGCAGCCAAGCGGTTCCACCATTGCAGCGGGCGACGGCTATTTAATATGTATTGACAGCCGGTTTGTTTTGTTATATAAGTCGGTGTAGTTTGAAAACAAAACGTGGCTGGCAGGGTTTGAACCCCCGACCACGTGACTCCCAAAAATCTTTATTGCCAACAGACCACCGAACGGTGTTTAAATACCTATGGTGTTAGTTTTCTTTTGTTCCATGTTTTAGCCTGTGGCCATAACAAATGGCTTGTAATTTTGTAAAAACAACCCTCCTAATTAAATAACCCAAATACAAGAAAACAAAAGGGGTTAGAAAGGAGGTTGTAAACGAAATATCAAGGGGGTTATTATTGTTATTTCATTAAATATGGTGGTTTTTGGCCATTTTAGCCAAATTATGTATTTAAGGGGAGTGTGAGGTGAGATTTGCTATTCAGTTTTTTCAGGTGATGAAGTATTGAAGCAGGTGATACGAAGAGAGGTGCTGGAGATTTTTCAAGTCATTGTTGTACGTCAGAGCCTTGTCATGCTGCCGAAGTGCTTGAAGCTAATGGTCTTGGTGCATTGTAATTGATTTTTGGAGTTAATCAGATCGGTCTCTCTATTGGAGTGGACCCGGAGACGTAGTCACCTTTGTGACGAACTTCATTACCAATTCGTTTGCACTTCTTCTCTCCTCTCTCATGTTCTAATTTTCACCTTACATTTTCAGTTTTGATGCTTAATTTCATTAATGTATGCATGAATTTGTAATTCCGCAAAGTTGTTTTAATTAAGCATTCCATTCTACAAATAGTCTAGATCCGTTTACAGATCATGTCTTCATTGGCAAAGTATGCACGCCAGAAGAAAGGAAAGGAATAATTGATGCATTACATAGATATCCAGATGTTGTTGGTGTAATTAATATTTAATTACACATTTGCATAAGTTTACTTAGGATTTATTTAATTCCTAAGTTATAGGTTTTATCCTTATCTTATCGAGCTATCTTGTTGCTCAAGATAAGATTAGGGTTATGCATCTTTGCTTTTATAAAGCAAATCATTATCTTGTAATTATTGTATTTTGAATATATCAATTTGCACATCTTTTGCAAATATCTGCTTTTTTGTTTTTCTCCTCTGTGGAAGGTGATTTTTCTGGTTTGCAATCAGATCTTGGTTTCTAACATGGTATCAGATCCTTGATTTGTAGCCCCTTCTCAGCTTTTTTGGAGGAACACATTGTAGAGCTCATTCGAGGTCCCTCGAGGGTTTCATTCCTTGAGCACATTTATGCAGCGTCTTGGATCAGATTGGGGTTTTCCGTTGGATTCAGAGCACTGGAAAAAGTTAGAAATGACTTTTATTTTATTCATTTTCGTTCTTGTTTGCCAAATCTACAAGGGTTGTAAGCTCGGTGATTTTTTTGATAGATCCAGGGGTCGCCTAATTTTTGGAGCACTTTGGGCCCAAATGGACCTCACCGTTGGATTCACAGTACCCAAAAACTCCTATTTCCATATAAAATTTGTCTGATGTAGACACAGTTGTTCGGAGAGGCAAAAAAAATTTTGCCCAAGGGTCGTATGGCCCCCAAGCATAGTTTTCGAGGCACAGAAATTGAAAAAAATTTAAAAAATATTTAAAAAATCAAAAAACACAGTAGGGTTTTTGCGCGGCTAGTATAAAACTGACTGCGCCACCATCCGGCCACTCCTACTAGCCGCACCACCCGCTCCCAGTCATTCCACCATCACGCAAGCCCCTTGTGCCAGCTCTGCCCTCCGCCAAGGTCATATGGGAACCGAGGGCCACACTTTCAGCCCCTGTCGGCCCCTTAAGCGCCTACCAGGTCTTATGGGCGACCGAGCGCCCAGCTCCAACCCCAGACAAGATGTTAAGCCCTAGCCCCAGTCATGTGGGTGACCGGGGGCTCCGTCGACCCTTGCACTTCAACCCCTGGTCGACCCAGGCGACTAGGGGCCTTATTTTTTTAGCCCCTGAGGGCTTCTGGGGGCCAAATCAGACCTTTTTGGACAACTTTCACGGAAACGGGCATATCTTGGGCATACGGTGTCCTTTCTTTGCAAACAATATATCGTTGGAAATTTTTTTTGACGCTCTACACAATGGTGCATGTGTGGTTTTCTTTTTTTGCTTTTTTGATGCCTTTTTTAGCTTTAGAAGTCATATGTTATCATTTTCACTTTGGGAAGCATATCTTTTGACTCGCTTATCCATTTTTCATGATTTTTGCAGCATTGGAAAGCTGGTTTTGGCCTCTATGTAGATCTAAGGTCATTTATAGAATATGTATACCTTATTTAATGCATGCATTCATTTTTGTTTTGTGCACTAGGTTTGCATTTTTGCTTATGTTTCTGTAGTTTTGCATTCTCTCCTTCTGTAATCATTGGGTATTGTAATAATGAACTAATATAAAGTGCCATTAAGGGGGGTTCTTGCATCCATCTTTCATATTGGTGACAACTCGCATGAGTTTTTTTGGTTTCCTGTTGTCTCCTTTTAGCTTCTTTCTTGCTTAGCTGGACACATCGTTGATTTGCTTCAGTTCACACTTCACATTGGGATTTTATGGTTCTTGATCCGCATTGGTTCAAATCTTTCTCATTTGAAGGCCATGCTTTTATGGTTAATGTTCTAGAATCTTGATGGTACTCATCCTATGGGTAGTTTTAGTTTCAGTTTGGCATTGGATTTGAGAGACATAACCTCAAGATTTGTCATCATTATGGGTCCTTTCATCCTTTCATCTACTGTTGCTTACAGATTCCAGGGTTGATCCAGTATGTGAGTTTCTAGTGTTCCTTGGCATCAGGTTTGCTGTTGCATTTTTTATTCCGATATGGTATTTTGCAAACAAAAGTATCTTTCCTTGCTTGTCATATTTGAGGTTCTAGTGTTGCTTCATCAGAGTTCTTCTAGTGCTTCTTCGCAGCAGTTCATCTCACTGAAGGGGGGCTTTCCCACTGAATTTTCTCTCTGTTTGCATTTGTACATGATTACCTGATCAAGCCTTGTTGACGTGACTCATATTTGCATAATAATCTACTTCTCCCTAAGTATCACTTATGGGGGGTGTTGGTGTAATTAATATTTAATTACACATTTGCATAAGTTTACTTAGGATTTATTTAATTCCTAAGTTATAGGTTTTATCCTTATCTTATCGAGCTATCTTGTTGCTCAAGATAAGATTAGGGTTATGCATCTTTGCTTTTATAAAGCAAATCATTATCTTGTAATTATTGTACTTCGAATATATCAATTTGCACATTTTTTGCAAATCTCTTCTTTTTCGTTTTTCTCTTCTGTGGAAGGTGATTTTTCTGGTTTGCAATCAGATCTTGGTTTCTAACAAATGTGATAGCCTGGAGTTATCAGGATTTGAAAACTTATGACACAACAATTATAACTCATACTATCCCTCTCAATCTAGGAGCAAAACCTTTCAGACAAAGGCAAAGGCCAATTAATGCCTTACTAGAACCTATAATACAAAAGGAAGTGTAGAAATTATTGTCCGCAAGAATCATATTTCCAATCAGACATTCAACCTGGGTTGCAAACCTGGTGCCAGTGCAGAAAAAGAATGGTGAAATCAGGTTGTGTTTATATTTTAGGAACCTCAATAGAGCATCAGAAAAGGATAATTATCTAGTACCTTCACTAGATGAAGTACTTCAGATTATCAATGGATCTCATATGATGTCTTTCTTGGATGGCTATTCAGGATACAATTAGGTCATGGTGCAGTATGAAGATAGGCATAAGACTGCTTTCACCACCAAGTGGGGCATTTTTTCCTATAGAAGAATTCCCTTCGATTTGATTAATGTTGGAGCTACATTTTAGAGGGCCATGGAAATTACAATTAAGGACATAATTGGTAAGTGCATAATCATTTATATGGATGATCTGAAAGTCTTTTCCAAGAAGAGAGGTGACCATATAGTAGATTTGTGCAAGGTGTTTCAGAAGTGCAGGGAATTTTGTATATCTCTCAATCCAAAGAAATGCATATTTGGAGTTATAGAGGGAAAGTTGCTAGGGCATGTTATCTCTGAGAAAGGAATTTCCATTGATCCAGAACAAGTGGAAGCTATACACAAGATCATGCCACCTGCTAGCAAGAAAGAAATGAAGTCATTCTTTGGTAAGATCAACTTTGTAAGGAAGTTCATCACTGGATTTGCTGAAATAGTCAAGCCACTGAATGCAATGTTGAAGCAAGAGGCCAAAGTTGAGTGGAGTGAAGAAGCTAAAGAAGCATTTGCAAAGATAAAGAGGGCTATTTCTAAAGCTCTGGTCTTAGTGAGTCCAGACTATGCTAAGCCATTCTACATATATTTGTTTGCTTTTGATCACTCATGTGCTGCTATGTTAACTCAAAAATCTGATCAAGGAAATGAACATCCCATATCATTCATGAGTGCACCATTAAAAGATGCAAAACTAAGGTACCCAAGTCTGGAGAAGCAAGCCTATGCCTTGGTCAGAGTTGTGAAGAAATTTAGGCATTATATTCTCAAAAACAAAGTGTTTGCAATAGTTCCTAATTCTGCAGTCAAGTTGTTGATGCAAAATGAGCTAGGAGAACGCAGAGCTAAGTGGGTAACTATGTTACAAGAGTATGATATTGAGATCCAACCCATGAAGTTGGTAAGAGGGCAAGGACTTACAAGGACAATGGCAGAAATAGGTCCTGATCTTGCAACCCAACATTATAATCTAGAGGATGTCTCTCCTGGTGAATGGTATGATGATATTATTCATTATCTCCTAACTCAGAATTGTCCTAACAATCTTAATGGAGTACAGAGAAGATCCTTGCACTTGAGGAGTGACAGTTTCATGTTGAAGGGAGCTATTCTATATAAGAAAAATCATGAAGGTATCTACCTGAGGTGCTTAGGGAGACAGGAAGCTGAGAGAGTCATGGCTGAATTTCACGATAGATATGGCATTGGCCATGGATCTACACATGCCACTACAAATCATATTTTGAGGGCTGGTTATTATTGGCCTACATTGTTCAAGGATACACACAGCCATGTCAGAACTTGCCATGTATGCCAGACTGCAACAACCAAGGAGAAGTATGTAGCTCTTCCACTTCAGCCAGTTTTTGAGGTAAAACCTTTTGCACAGTGGGGAATGGACTTCATAGGCCCAATCAATCCACCTTCCTTTGTGGGTCACAGGTATATTTTCACCATTACTGATTACTTTACATGATGGACTGAAGCTCTTGCATGCAAACAGTGTACTTCTGAAGTGGTAATGGATTTCATTGAATCAGGTATTATCAATTGCTTTGGATGTCCTTTATCTTTAGTTTGTGATAATGGTCCTACATTTACATCATTGAAATTTTCCAATTGGGCCTTTTATCATGGGATTATAATAAAATTTGCATCTAATTACTACCCACAGGGTAATGGGTTGGCTGAGTCTTCCAATAAAAACCTCTTGATAGTCATCCATAAGTTACTAGAGAAGAATCCCAAGGATTGGCACACTCAACATAGATTTTCTCTATGGGAAGACCACACAAGACAGAAGAATTCCATAGGGACCTCCCCTTATCATCCTGTGTATGTCTTGGAACCTGTATTTCCAATTCAATTGAGGATCCCTACTTTACAGTTCATTAATGAATATTATGATGAAGAAAACAAGCGTGAGGCCTACCTACAGGAGCTGTTACACCTTGAAGAAAAAAAGAGATGAAGCCTTAGAAAACTTTGCTAAGCATCAGGGTGTAGTCAAAAGGTGGCTTGATAAAAGATCCAAGGTAAAATCCTTTCGGATTTTTGACTTGGTTCTATACTAGGATAAAGCCCATGACCGTAAGGGGGAGCATGGTAAATTTGACAAAATTTAGCTTGGCCCTTACCAGATTTCAGAAATCCTGGGAGATAATGCTTTCTGCCTAAAAACTCTCACTGGGGAGGATATCCCACTACCTGTCAATGGCTAGTATTTGAAGCATTATTTCTAGTCTTGAGTTGTTTTCAGCTCTTTTCCTGTATATAGTTATATTAGGTTTCTTTTTTGTTTTGTTTACTTTGCTTTGCTTTGGTTAGAGTAGGTTTCCCTTTCTATCTTGCTTTTGCTTTGCTTTGGTTAGTTTAGGTTTGCTTTCAGTTTGGTGTTTTGCTCTGCTCTTGCTTTGGAGGTCTCCTTGTTTTCTTCTGAATGTGTTGCACCTGCATAGAAAATATTCTTTTGTCTGGGACTATTCTGAGTATTTCCTTGATGAACTTTAATCCTATGTCTTGAAAGGATGGTTGAGGTCTTTGTTATCATCATGCAGTTTGAATGTCTGATTTAAGGAAGATGGGTCGCTGGTTTGATTTGAATTTGAAGTATTCTAAAATCTTATATCTTTTATACATCTTAAAAATCATGAGGTTGTTGTAGGATCTTTGTGAGATCTTTTCAGGTGAAAAATCTTATTTCTACTTCAGTGCCACTATGGTTCTCAGCCCTGAGTGTGAACTTCATTGTTCACAGGTTAAAAAAAAAAGTGAAAAGAAAAGAATATCAAAAGAAAAGAAAAGTGAAATATTGAAAATCAAAAGAATGAATTCAACTTATCAGGGGTATCCAAATATCTCTATCGGGGCTATAGACGTCTGGCTGGTAGTAGAGCTATGTTCGAGAGAGTCATAGCGATAACCTCATCGGGGCTATAGATGCCTAACTGGCAGTGAGGCTCTATCTAGGTTGCTTTTGAAGTTAGAATCTTTACCTAGCCTACTCTGACTAAGCTTGGTTTCTGCAATGGCTTAAGGAAAGAAATGAACTCATGTGCACACACTTGGATTTTCAATCTATGGAAGGTTCAATCCACCTTTGGTTTTGACTCTTTGATCTTGCATTTTGATTTGTTTGTCTGATAGTGAGGTCGAAACCAGAGATTTTGGGTTCATGATTATTGTTCATCATCAAATGCTTTGGAGCATTTTCCTAGCAGAGTCACCATTTGTTGTGCATTTTTTGCACACATGCCCCGCTAAAAGCAGGGAACCTCTTTTGCTTTTGCTTTTGTGTTTTCCCCCCTTCGATTTTGAGGATTTGCATTGCCTAAGCATGAGCTTAAATGTTTATCTTACTTGCCTAAGTGTTTCCCCCATGATTGCATATTGAAAATCTTAAGCTTTAAGTGAAGTTCGGGTTTTGGCCCTCATTCGGCATTTTCCACCCTGTCTGGATTTCCCGAATTACGCTCGAAGTCTGGCTCAGCCTATTTTACACTACAGTTCAAAGAACTTGGGTCTTCGCAGAATTCTGCCTAGGCTGGATTTTCTCGAATTTTCATCTTGCCGTCGAGTTTTTGAACTTGGTTGATTTTTGGAGTTTTATGCCTTTATGCTTTATCATTGGTGTCCTAATGAGTTGTGATATTTGATCCTGGGGTACTTGGTGTGTTGTGGCATTCTAAATTTGTGAATTATTGATCTAGTTGTGATTCCCTCAGCGTTTTCATCATTGTTGCTTGCTTGTGCGTTCGAATTGTTGTTTGTCTTTGCTATAGTCGACTGGAATTTTATTCATGGTATGTACATGTTGCCTTGCTTTTGACTGATGATGTGAGTTGTGCTTTAGCATTTTAGTTTTTCTTGTAGTTCAAATTTCTATGTCTCAAGCTTGCTTTGTGCATCCATGGTTAAAATTTAGGGTTTCATGCCTAGGGCATCACCATTTCATCTTGATCTACTTTCGATTGAGCCTAGGATTCAAAGGGGATCTGTAGGAGGTTTAAGTTGAACGATCTCCATGCCCAGGCTCCTCAAATTTCTGATTGTTCGATCAATTTGATCAAATTAATGTTAGATTGCCAATGTTCGGGTTTTCTTCCAGCCTCGGGATTTTCCTATCCAGTCGGATTTTCCCAATTTCTCCTTCTTCCCCTCATTTTCCCGAAATTCATGCAATGTTATCATTTTCTCGGAAATCTGGTCCGGCCGGATTTTTTTGAATTTTCTGGGAAGCTTGGTGAAACTTGAAAATTGGATGAATTGGATGGTTCTAATGATACATTCTTATCATCCCATGCTTTTAATTGATAAATTACACTGTTATCTAAATATTTTCTGCATTTTTGATGATCTATGGTGGATTTTGTGCCTTCTTCACCGGAATCCACTTAAGCCGGATTTTTCTAGAATTTCCCTTCTGGCCTAGATTCTACGGCTGGCTTGAAATCCTGGACTGTGTAGTTTGTGATTGAACGATGATTCTAGGTTGATTTCAATCTTTGCTTGAATCTATTTGGATGATGAATATATTACTAATGGTGGACTAATGCTAATTTTTCATGTTATAATGAATATTAATGGTAGTTTTTGTTGAGTACAGGTTGAATTTTGCTGAGTCATCAAGGAAATTCTAGAGATGAAATTGAATCTATGAAAGGAAATTTGAAATACTGTTACTCCACCCCTTGGCCAACTTGGAGGTGCGCTCAGGATAAGAATGGAAGGAAGCAGTTAATATGGGGCTGCATTGAAATTTGTTCCTTGGTTCAAATTGCATTAGAGATCCCAACCCAACCTGGATTGAACTCATGCATTTAATGCCTATTTTATCTAATTTTGAATTCTCCTTGGGCCGACCTATTTTATTGCCATTTATTATTGTAAAACCCTTATTGGGCTGACATGCTTTGGAGTTCTCTATAAATTTGGCATTTCGCCTCATTTGTAACATAGATAGAATAGATATATACATTGATAGAGATAGTTGATACAAGAGCGAATTAGGTAGTAGAGCAAAGGTTGAAGTTAGTCAATTTCTAAGCAAGTGTTGTAACAAAACATTGGAATTGTTACTGAAATTGGGTGATTCAATACAATTGAAGGGCATTGTGATTTTCTGGTGATCTTTTTTGTGTTGACTTATCTTTCATGGTTCTTATGATTCTATCTTTCAAATTTCTCAAGTTTATTAGATATATGTTAGATTTAGATTTAGATCTGATTCTATGGTGTTCATGATTTGATGCTTGAAGTGTTTGCAGTAATCCCTGGTCCATACTTTTTGCAGCTAGTTGATTGTTAGTTTCTTTGCAAAGTTAGCCTGGACCTTTATATTCATTGTTCTTAGTTCGATTGTGGAGATTTATTCATTTCAATTGCAATTGTGTTGTCTTGGATGAATGTTCATGATCTAAAAATCTTTAATAGCTTAGAAGATTTCATTGTTTCTATAAGATTATGGATTTATCTTGGTCAAGTAGGAATTAGTTTATGAGGGATTGGTCCATTTCAAGTATTTCATCATTTGCATTATTAATCTTAGGAGTAGTTAAATTTAGGAATCTCTTTGAAACCCTAACCTTTTGTTATTTCTTTATTATTTGGATTAGATTTAGGATTGAAGTATCATTACATTGCCAGATCTAATAAATTCAAGATTCAGTCTTTGCTTGTAGTAAGGTCCCTTTGTGATTACCAGCATTTTCACATTTATCACTGAGTTGTTTATGCATTACGAAGACCTGACATTAGAGACCTTGGGGTTATCTCTTGAAGCTTACTGGTAGAGATTTACCTTTCAAGAGAGATAGGATTTCATATTTTTTCTGAGTTGTTGCTGTGTAGAAAACATCATCAACAAGTATTTGCCTAGAGTGTCCTCAATGAAGTCTTCTTCATATGATGGTCCATTTAACCACATGTCCATAATCTTTTGCATTCCATCTTCCCCCTGAACAATCTGTAGTATCTTTGCTTTGAATAAATTGCCCTTCTTCAGCTATCATCACATCTAGTTCAACCAATTCCAGTTCATTTCTTGGAGTGTAATCATCAGAATCTTCATCTCGTATATCCACAATTACTTGCTCTTTTCCTTTTTCTTCAATTCTCAGAGATTTGTGTGCTGGAGGAATGTCATCAACAAACTCTAGAGCCTTTTTCTACTTCTTCTCCATCTTACCGAAAGAGGACCCAACTTCAACTGCTCTTACTAGAAGAGAGATGCCAACTATTCCAAACTTTCCCAAAAATTCTCTAAAGAAATTTTCAAGAACTTGCTCACAATTTTCCAGAGTATTGAAATGTTTAAAAAAATTCTTACAAACGGGTTCATTTTCCTTCTATATGACATTATCATTCTGAGGCAAGCAATTCAGAAAAAACATCATAATGCATATAACTAGGGTACCAAACCTGAAGGGGTAATTTGCATCCTTCGTCAATTGCATATTTTCCATCAATTGATCCTTCGTCAATTCACACAGATCAAAGTCTTCATCTTCCATTATCATTTTTTGAGCGATATATACTGTGCCTGCAAAGGTTGATCCTTCCTTGTTTCTGAAGAAAATTTTATATGAAATTTCATGTGCAATGTACCTCGTTATTGGATCTTTGGTTGTTGAAATTAACAGAGCTCTCTGATCTCCTTTCACTCTGGTTAGGGTTTTGACCACTTGATTTCGAATCAACTTCTTTTTTAGAACATCTCCAATATTGTGTAATCCTATTAGATTTTTTATCCCCTCTTTTGAAATTTGATAGGGTTTATCTAGAGTAAGGATATCATCATCCAATCTATTCAAGATAAACTTGACGACTTTTGTGTTTACGAAATAAGGAAACTCATTCCAGATGTCCAAATTCTTATATTTTACACCTTCAAGCCACTTCAATTTACCGAATGGCAACAAATTTCTTACATCCTTGATCTTCCTACTACTATATTCATCCAAAGCCACTATTCCTTTTATTTTCTTCATTTTACTTTATGTACCGAACAATGTTTTCTACCAAGCACAAAATTTTGAAATTCTACAAGCAACTGAAATACCTGAAGAATTCACCATCGACCTTGCTTTACTCCTTTAAGATTTCACTGCAGAGGCTCTCCTTCTATTTTTCTTCAATGCAAGGTGACAAATGAGGGTTCCAAATACCCTTTTATAACTTTGTGCACCTAACCTTTTTCACCGCATTAAATACTTTTCCCTAGGAGTTCCAGTAACTCTATTTTCTCAAACAGCAAGAGAAAAGAAAAATTGCAGACCTTTTACTTCTCATTAAGTGATTACTAATGCATTTTCAAACTTTTATCATAGCTACTAACAATTTTCTGCATTTCGGTGCCAGCTACCGACAAGGAGGCTAAAGTGTTTTCCTTGAAAAACTCCCCCTAAGCCAATGGCCTGAGATCAATTTATGGAGGAATTACCAAAGGCTAGTTCTGGTACGGGCTTATTTCCTTCTTCAGATCCACTCTTCTTTACCCACATTTTCTTCATCTGATCTCTTATCTCTTCCATAGTCACTTTTCCTTTTCCTTTGTCATCTTTTTGTGAAATTATTCCTCTGTATACCGGACCTCTTCTATCCATATTTTGTTCCTGCAGAATATTGCAATGTGACCAAATTTGTTACAACTATAACACACCAGATATTTTTTTCTAGACCACTCATTCCACTAATTTCCTCCTGATCTACATTGATTAGCAACATTTCCAAATCTTCCACAAGTATAGCATTTAACATTTCTTAAACTGACAGACATACTTCTGCATTCAATTGACTTGCGATCAAAATTTTTGGAATTAAAACACTAACCGAGAAATGATGGACTGTTTGAATTTATTTTACTTCTACACTTAGAAGCCATATGACCAAATTTATTGCAAGCAAAGCAGTAACAATTAAAAATTTGAGCATTGGTTTGTATTACCAGATACCTTATGTCTGTGTTTATCTAATTTCTTTGTCTAGAATCCTTATGTTCAAATCTGGAGCTTTCTTCCTTCTCATATCCAAGACCTCGCTTATCATTTGCATCCTTCTATCCTTTAGTTAGCTCATCAAGATTAGCAGAATTGATCCTAAAATTCTCCTTGTACTCATTTGTAGTAGTGATTTCATCACTGAGAATAACTATTTGTCTTTCAAGTTCTTGTTCATTGTTTCTGGATTGTTTCAATTCAATCTCCAACTAAATGAATCCATTATTTACTTTGTTGCATTCTTCATATTTTTCTTTTAAGGATTGGACCAGATTCTCCTCATTCTTCTTTCTTTCTTCAATCTCCTTAGTTTTCCTCATTACCATAGATTCCATCTCAAGCTTTAGAGCAACATTGTATCTAGCAAGTTTTCACATTCTTCAGTTATTTCTTTTAAGGTCTGATTTAGATGAACATCTTCTAGGCTTTTATTTTCTTTCTACTTCAACTAATCACATAGATCCTTCCTCTTTTCTCTTGACTCATTGATTTTATCCTTCAATGATTGAATGAATTTTTCATCATCCACATGATTTTCTTTTAATTCCATGACTTCTGCTTTAGACTGATCAAGATCATCAAGTGCCACCATAAGTTGTTGTTGAATACCACCAGAGTCTATTATATTCCAAGATCCACCTCAAATTGTTAAACTTCTACAAAGGAACTGTGCTCTGATACCAACTTTTGGACTCAAGGAACACTGATAGAGGGGGTAAATCAGTGTTCAGAAAATTAAACTTTCAATTCAGATCTTAAACCATTTATAGCACATAAACAGAAATAAAGATGCAAGCCCATGAACAAGATGATCAAAACACCATAACACCAATATTTTTATGTGGAAACCCTGTTAGGGGAAAAACCACAGTGGATATTAATCCACAATTTATACTCTATTAAAAGTATGAAGAAAAGCGAATGCACTTGCATTCAGGCACACTTCCTAGAGATCACTGCTCAAATTAAGGAAGGCTCACTGCCTTACAAAGTGTTTGTGATTACAAAAAAAAATGAACTGAGAAGATAGCATCTACAAATGCCTAGATTTAGTTCTGATGAAGCACATAAAACATATTTTGAACCTTTTTTCTAATCCTACAACTTGCTTTGCTCTCCTCTACCTTAATTCACAACAATCTTCTTCTGCTCAAGCAAAATTCACTCAACTGATCTTTTGATGTTCACTCATACATTTGTTCTGCTCTTTTTTCACATTCACATATTTTCACCACTTCTTCCTCCTTTCAAAATGAAATACCAATCTCATATATATATCTGCTAGCAAATATTTTAATCACTTAAGTCGGCTTCAACAAAAACATGTAATATTCTCCAACAATTGGCTCAAATCATGAGCAATATTTAATGCGCACGCACACAAGTTGGATAGGACATAGATGGGACCCAAAAAAATATTCTCAAACTTAAACAACTACTCCTTATACATGTGTGGTATGCTACATTCATTGAGTCAGCCATAATGAGCAAATAAATAGAAAATCATTCTACCGAATCTCCTAACTCGTACACCGATTGTTGCAACACCACAAAACTTACCAATAAGGTAACATACATGCTTAACAAACTTTCCTGGGGATCCACAACACAAAATGATGATCTGGTGAAGCATACAGATCGACTAACTGACCGGATACCCTATTCTTCATGCTTTTTGTTGGTAACACATTATCTTCTACATTTCCTACTAGTATAAGTAGATCCTGATCTGTGGACCAAGATAATGACTTTAGTTTCCATCAATGACAACACTAGAAGCCATAAACAATCTCCCTAAGCCATATGCCAATAGTTTCTTTGTGTTTTTTGTTTTCATATTTCAATTTTTGGGACACCCTTTGTCCTTGATGTTAAAGGGGGAGTGAAGAAGGTGAAATTATGGTGTTAGGGGGAGAAGTGTTGTAAATAAGAGTTTGGAAGTTTTTGCAAGTTTTTTTTTGAAATTTTTGGCACATGTTTCCATCAATGACAAAGGGGGAGATTGTTGAAAAAATGAACATCTCATTTTTTTGTTTTGTGTTGTCATTGATGTCACCATGATATATGAGTTGCAACTGCAAGATCAAGTCTAAATTTGTTTTGATATTCTGGTCCGGTATCTAAACCGATATAATTTTTATATCCTCCAGTGTCTCAGTCCATAATTTTTTGTTGTTGATTACTATTGCTTGCAATTTTTGGAAATAATGCATGGATGTTGCAAGCACGTACATTCAAGATCTCACATCTTTAGATGCTCGTATGGTGTATCGGCATTACTTTGTTGATTGCAATTTTTCTATTAGGTCCATCCTTGGTCAGCCTAATGGATGAGTTATATAATGATAGATCATTTTTTTTTGTGGATATATGTACGACCTATCTTAGGTCCATTCCAATAGGATGTAGCGTGTTGGGTGCTTGAATTACTTCTTAGGAAGATTTTGTGAAATCTTGTAGCCGATAGTTGGTATTTTTTGAATAAGAAGTGCATCTAATCAAGCTGACCTAATTAATGCTTGTCGAGAGATTAGATATATATATTGGAGAGTTTTTGAAGACTAAAGAAGAGATGATTGTATTGTGAATGTGAATATGAATGTGAAGAAGAGCTAATATGATAAAGTGTTTCAAGTTATTTTACTGACCTTCATTGGAATTGAATCAACACTCACTAGGTGTACTTTATCAATTCATTTTCTAGTTGTAAGCTATTTTGTCATTGTAATTCTATAGGTAGTGAGCCTTTGTATTTGGAAAATGAGTCCTGACAGTGAGCCACCCCATTTTGTAATATCTTATAACCGGTTATACTATATTGTGAGCTAACACTCACCGTGGTTTTTCCCATTTTGGGGTTTCCACGTAAAAATCTTGGTGTTCATGTGTTTTGTGATTTCATGCTTTGTTAATTCTCTTACTCATCTTTGTTGTTTTATGCATTGGAATAATTGGATGGTATTTGTTCAAGAAATTTAAGAAGATACTAATTCACCCCCCCTCTCAATATCTATGGTATTCAACAATATTCACCCACAAACCTAATTCCTTAATGACATCCAAAGGCATGATATTGATTGTCACCCCTAAGTGAATCATAAAATTATTTACCAATTTGTTGTTAATCACCAATGTGGTATAAAATGGATCTACCTAAGAGGGGTTTTTTGTAAGGGTATCTCCCAAATAGACCTATGGTGTATGTAGCTTCCCGCTCAACAGAATTGACCTTTTTGCTATGACCCTATTGCTTGTGTGATGTGTTGGAAATTAATTTAAGAGTTGTGTCTCTGTACTCATCAATTTTCATCAGCTCCATCAAAGGCACTATCATCTTCATTTAAGTTAGTGCTTGGGAAATGTTAAATGTCGGGGAAGTCATCCCTTGTTCAACTTTCTCTATTTTAGCAGCCCTCTTTACTTCAGTTTGAACTCTATTATTTTTTATTTTTTTAGACTCAACATTTGCATCCCCCTTTCGAACAGTCTTCTGAGGCTTCTTTGCTTCACTCTTCTTTTGATCAGATGATAAATTCTCCTTGTTCTTTTGTTCTTTAATAAGCATGCCTCTCAGTGTTCCTTGATCTACATCTCCAGGTCTGCTTCATAGGTTATATTTTATTTTTTCTTCAACCATAGCTTTTATTGTGATGGCCTTCTTCTCTTCTTCTATTGGTGTTTTCAACTGAAACTGTGGAGTTGTATTGTATGCATAGGCTACTTCTTGTGTATTTTCTTCCTAATTAGAGAATACTTCTTGCTCCATATTTACATTGTATTTCTAACTGTTGACATCATATTCATACCTATACTCATAGGATGAGTATCCTTCATTATTTTGATGAGACCCCCATCTTAACATGTTTATAGTGTGGCCATCTCTATCTTCTTCTTGTGACCACTCATCTTCCTAACAAGCTTGGTCCACTACACAATGTTCAGGGGCATGGGGTCTATGGCAAGGTGAACACCATGGTGTAATATCTACTACATGTGCTCCATGTTTCTTCAAGGGATCAGGAGTCTCTTTCTAATTTGGTTTTCCTACTAGTCTTCCATCCTTCCAAGTGGTATTATAGGGCATGTCATGCAATCTTGGCCTCTCATTTTTGTATTGATTTTCTTTTCTATTCTAATAATTATTGGTATTTTGTGGGATTCTAAGATTATCTCTTTTTCCAATCATTCCAGCAACTTTCCTATTTTTTTAATGGTTATGGTAGTCTTTTGTGCTTCAGTCAAACTTCTAGGACATTTATTCCTAAGCTCATACCTTGTTTTAGGATCAAAGGATTTTAAATAAATGCTTAATGTTTTTGAGTCAGTCAATTTAGATCTGTGTGGTATCTTGTTATTGATCTTGGAGAATCTCTGATTAAAGTCAAAAATAGATTCATTTTGATGCTTCTGAATACTTATTAATTCATGTAGAGTGAATTCAAGAGCACACTAATTCCCATATTGTTCTAGAAATTGATCTTGGAAGTCTGCTACAGAGGTGATTGAAGCATCTAGTAGACTATTAAACCAGTCCCTTGCTTATTCAATCAAAGACATCATGAATAGCCTCATGAGTACATCTTCATGTTCCATGCCTAGCTCTTACACAAAAGCATTAAAGTTTCTTATGTGTTCCTTTGTTGTAATTGCACTATTCCCTGAGAATTTGGGGACAGTATTCCTCAAGTTGCTATCAATGGGATATGGGTATAGTGATATCCTTTCAATTCAATTTGTCTGCTCATGCTTGTAGGGTTTTGCGGATAAGGATTAGGATGTGGTGGATTAGGGTAATATTGGAATCCATGTGGAGGTTGGTGTATGTTCTGTTGGATGTTCTAGTGAGAATATATATTTTGTTGTGGCACATGGTGTTGTTAGTGTGGAATATATCATTGTCCTGGTGGTGGGTTGGACTATGGAATGTTGCTGATGTTTTGTGGTTGGGATCTCTGTGGAGGCACATTGTGCAGGGCATGTTGCTTTGGGTTACCAGTTGTATTGTAAGGTGCTTTTGAAGTACCCGGAGCACCTGTATTCTAAGATGACCCTTTTGGATTGATGTTACCTCCTTGTTTATGGGGAGAGACATACTTTGGTGGCTTTGTTGCATGGATATTTAATTGAGACATTTTTTGATTTAGATCTTGACTCTCTTTTATCAATTGGTGTCCTCTCCTAAGCTCCTCTCTACCTTTCCACGTATTCTTTTATTTCTTGAGTAGTCATTTCATTATAATTTTCAGCAAGGGTAGAGTGATCCATGAATCCATGTTGGGTCTCTTCTCCTTGTTGTAATGACATCATATGGTCATACTCATTTTTCCTTTGAATTTTTTCTTCATCCATTTGGGAAAAAAAATCCTTCATTTTTTGAGGATCTTCCTTATAGTGAAGAACAAGACAACTAGTGTTTTCTTTCTCACATGGAGTATGGGGATCTCTATATAGATCATCATTATGGTATTTTGATCCATGCAATGGATCAAAACTATTGTGCAATGTAGGAGGTTGTTCTAGAATATTCTCACAATTGGTGAATGTGGTGTTTGACTATTTAGATGCTCCTTTATTCCTATTTGTGTAAGCCTTTGAAGGGGGAGATCCATGTTTATTTGTCCACCTACCATTGTTCTTCTTTGAAATTTCTTGATACAAAGATCTTTTGTCGTTCATTTTGTAGGATGCTTTAATGCTCTAAACTCTAGGGTTAGTTCTTTTTGATGTGCACTTTAACTTCTCAATCATGCATTCATTCTTACAGAGTCGCCACTCACTTTTAAGGAAAGTGAGAAAATTTTATAACTTCTTTAGACCTGTTCCCAATGGAGTCTTATATAATGTGATGAATCTATGATGAAAGGCTTGGATTTAGAATTGGCTAGGTTATCCCAAATAGAGTCATCAATCAATTAGGTCTCAAAAATGTAGGTTTCTACACCATAAGAGGGTTCCAGTCTCTTAATACATTTTTGGCCAATGAATGAGGCAAATATGATTGATCACCTCCTACTCTTTAGGCTCTGCTAAACCTAGGCAGGTGAACCTGAGTGATGAGGCAGATTTGAAAGCTTGAGAATGATCTCTAACTTAGGCAATCTACTCACAATGGAAAGTGGGGGTGAGGTAAATGCAAGAATTGATGACTAATTCTTACTGTATACTTTGAGAATAAAATGTATAAGGTTTGTATGAAATTTTTTCTTGACTAGTGCCTAAATCTATTGGGTGAATGGAGTTAACAGATGGATGATGATTATGGAGATAGATTTGTATGATAGGTAAACCTATTATTCAACTTAACTCTAATTGTTGGGAGCTTTTAAATATTTTCCCCTAGTGCAAACGTGCAGGTTTGTCTGCTACAATACTCTTCTTTATAGATCCCAGTGTTATTCCCTCAAATTATTGTGATGTTATGAAATGAATTTTAATTCTTAGCTCAATGGAAACCAATCAGACTAATTACCTTAAAATTATTTTTAATCCCTAAGGAAACTAGTTAAAATGAACTATTTGAAAGGATTTTTTAATTCTCTCTCACTAGAACCAAATCAAGACAATCACATAGTTACAACAAATGTGTCTAGAAAAATCACATAGATTCAAATAATTTAAGATAACCACTTTGAAGACAGTACAACAACAAATAAGAATGAAAATCCACACAACAATTAAACACTGAAAATAGATCACTAATTTTAAGCAGTCTTCTCCATTATATTGCTTCAACTAATAAACATGAATAGCAGAAGTCTTTGATATGAGATGGATGGGTGGAATATGCTATATGAATGTAACCTACTACTACTAGTAGTGATAATGATATGATGATGATATCCAAAACTAGGCCTTGGTTTCCCTATTCATATAGGAAGCAATAAGCTATAGGCCCATTCACAAAAGGTTGCACCATTTCTTAACTAAAACTTGAATAAAATAAGCATAAAAAACTTCAAAGGTTTGTTGGTAGATGCACCACAATCTGTTAATCGCTAGCAAGTTCCCATGATCACCAAAGACATGTTCAAGGTACATGCACCATGATAATGCACCTGCAACCACCAAACTTTGACATCCTATTACTCATCTTTACTTAGCCTGTGAAATGAATAAGTTGATCTTCAATAGATGTTCGATATACCCACTCTTGGCATGAATGTCTGAATTATGTATAATATCCTTCATTGCATATTCAACTTCAAAGAATGTCTGAATTATGTATAATATCCTTCATTGCATATTCAACTTCGAAGATTCTTCCAAGTTGCACATGTGTCTTCTCGAGTACCTTATCTTCATTGTTAATGTCATCAAGAGAAACTGGAAGATACTGAGCAATCTCATCCTTCCATGCATCTGGTCTTTTAAATCTGCTTCCTTGAAGAAATTTGATAGAGTCATGCTTAGTGACTGACTGAAGGCACTCAATTCTTGTGTTAGGATATTATGAAAACTGGCATGTGCATTCATAAGCTCTTGAAATTCTTGAAGCACACTTTTGTTATCACCTTTCTTTGCTTTTATGTGGGGTTCCACTTCCTTCATTCTGTCACACAATCTATTATGTTCTAACAAAGCTACATACATTTTTTCATGGATGACCCAAACCCTATCAGCATGTCTAAACATATCATCAAATCTCCTACTAACTAGTTCTGATGCCATTTCAAAGGTGGTGGTTTTCATTTTTTCCTTCAACTCTTACTGCCCCTTCTGGGCCTTTTCATATTTTTGCTTCCAATAGGTGGTCTCAAACATTGCTTCGAGCACCTTTATTGCATGTTCAATCAATGGTGAGTAAATCCCTAAGGAGGAAGGAAATCTATCTTTATAACTGGTCACCTCCTATTTTAACCTCTCATTCTCTTCCATTAGTCCCTTGTTATCTCTAACCACTTTTGAATTTGAGCCTTGGTAAAGTGGTTTGCAAAGTGCCCACATCCGTAAAGTAGTATTATCAAGGTTATACCCTGATTCAATATATACCTTATCACTAGATTCATCTGTTAATTGCAAGGCCTTATTTTTCCTTTTCAAAAATCTATCTGCAAACACAATGGTTGAGTTGATATCCCACCTAGAAGAAGCATGACCCTGGCTTCTTATAATAGTGCTCTTCCTCTTTCATGAGTCATATTGTTCATCTCTTCATCGATCTCATGTTGAAGCTCTTTTAAGGCATCTTCCTCTTTCTCAAGGTTGGTTTCTTTTTTCCTTTCCCTTATTACTCTTCCTTTATACTCATAAATGAAAGCCTTGAATTCAAAAGTTTAAACAAATGTATCATCTGCAATGAATTCTTGACTGGCATGATGTCTCACATCATCAAATAGCTCATTAGCTTCCTCCTCCTCTTCAATGTCATCTTCAATTATCATAGGGGTCTCAACTGAGTAGCTCACCTCTAGAGTAGGATGTGGTGACAAATGACTTAATGGTGCTACACTCTTAGCTTGTCTACTGAAACTAGTGTTTCTTCTCCTTTCAAAAGCTATTGGGGGTACATCTTTTATCAATTCTTCCTCATGTAGAATCATCTATTCAATCCTTTCCATATGATCCTATATTTCATGAAAAGCCTCCACATACAATGGATTATCGTTTCTTCTCCAAGCCTTGGTCATGACAATTCTATTATAGGAAGCCTTCCTCATCATTACTTGATCCTCATCACAATTTTTAATAAGATCATCTACATGGAATTCATGTTCATATCCCCTTAGTTTTTTTGAAATTTTGGCATCATAGATAAAATGTTCAGGGTTGAATTTTTCCCTCTTATTCCCCAATGGCAAGCCATAATAGTCAATTTTGTTGCCAACTGATTCATATCATGTATCGGAAATGATGGTAAAGTCACCAAAGCACAGAGTATAAGGCATAAAATTTTGTCTCCCATATAGTTTTAGGTGCATGAAGGCTGAATATACCAATTTCCTTATAATCTCAAGGTATACAACTCTATTTAGCACAGTCTTAGGCAGTAAGAATGGAACTACCTCAAATCCATACACTATTATAATAGTGCAATCCTCGAATGCATACCAATCTCCCCAATTATGGTTTACCTTTCCCTCAGGGTTTTTATCTTTTCGCCTGAGGAATCTCTATATCTTTGAGGAAAAATTGTAGTCACATTTGTGGCAAAGTAATTTATACAAAGGTTTTACAAAATACTCTTCAAAATATGAATAATGGGATCTCCCACATCTATTGTCCCATATGGATGTCCACACGTGCACTGGTCTATAATTTTCATCACTATCTAGGTCCTTGATTCTTAACTCTTCTCTCCATATTACCATCACCTACCCCTTGTATAATATCATATGCATAAGAAGTGAATAATGCTTAAAGTTGATGGCATCACTATTGTTCTTAATGGCAATAAGAGAGGTATTAATGACCTCAGACAGGTATTCTACATAATCATAGGGTTTGGAATCTTGGATTTGGATATCCGTAGCTAGAACCATGGAATATATAGTCATGTCAATAAGGGCATCAACTCCTAGTACTTGGTCGGCTGAATAGTAGGTGTACTGGTAATACTCTTCAAATGAATCCATAGGGAATGGGAGTGTTTCATCACTAGAAAATCTCCTGGGTTGATTTCCTAGACCTTTAGGTCTATACAGAGGTAACTTTCACCTCTTATAGCTTGTATCCATTGTCTAGTATTCTTCTAGCAAATATCTCATCCACAATTTTGTTTTCTGGGAGGTATCTAATTTAAAAACCATACAAATGTAATCTTGTGTTATAATAACAAATTGTGATCCATTCTGAGAGTGGATTTCCCTTGTTTTAGGATTGTAATTTCTAGCTAGTGTTTTAATCAGTTCTACTTTAACAAAGAAATTAGGCATCACAAGCTTCCCCAGATTCAAGTTCCATGGATTCCAGATTGGCCTATGTTTGTATTTCTTTCTATAATGATATATAAACAAGTCATAACCCCTATGCGGAGTCCACACATCTCCTAGATCTTTTTGTTTATCTTCCAATGTTTTGCATGATGGGTTTAACTGAGCTGCTCTTCTCGAATTTGGCACAAACTTGGGACACTGATCTATTAAGTTTTAGTTTAATGGCTTGGCCTCCATTTTATACCTTTTCACTTTTAGTTTCTTAGGGGTTTTGTCCATTTTAAATCCTGCTTGTATTGTACTTTAAGCTAATTTCTGAAAAACACGTTCAACTAAGCCAAGAGCACTTATTTGAATGAATGTTGCAATTTTTGAGCCGCTTTCCATCATCTAACTCTGTCTTCTCAATATCCAACCATAATTCATAGTAATTCTGATTTATTAAGAGTTAGATTTACCAAAATTTGGTATGCTTGAGCCAACTCTGGCTCACAAATGGCACTTGTACCACCTTCTAATCAACTTGCAACATTAATGGTAGTTATCTCTTCAATAATTTCATCAGTCATATCAACCCAGTGAAACATTATTTCATACTATTGAAGAGACTTTAATTATGTTTTCAAGGATGTATGTTTCTCTCTTCGATGTGTCCCTGATCATCTTTTAAAATATCTAAGAGACACTTGAATTTATCTCTTCAATCCTGCAAGGTCTCCTCGATGACTGCATTTATAGTTCTTCCCTCTTTGAACCCCTGACAGCATAATGTTGATGAGACTAGTGAATATTTCTCTCTGACAAATTTATGTCTCCTCGACATACCCATGCTCCTTCCTTCAGCGGTATTTCTTTCAATAACCTTTACATGACTTTCAAATGTTGAGGAGACTCATGTTTATCTCTCTCTAATTTCCCCTAGTCTCATCGATAGTGTATGTTCATAACTGTGCCAGAATGTCGATGAGACATTAAATAATGTTTGCCCAATACTCCTTTGTCTCTTTGATATGTCATCGTTAGAATGTTGAAGAGACTATCATCAATGTTTGTTCAATGTCTTCATGTCTCTCTAAAATTTTGTTCTCACTTTCTCTTAAAGTGTCGAAGAAACTTCTTCATTTCTCCCTTATACATACTGATGTCTTTGTGATATTGCCATTTTTCCACCCTGTTCTTGCCAATGATTTACCATTTATTTTATAATAGTCTCTTGATGTCCAAGAGATTTCTTTTTGTTTCCTGAATGTAAAATAACTTCATATTCTTAGAGTATCACTATGACTATATCTTGTCAATGATACATGTTAAATCTTATCTTCGATGTATCTAAGTCTCCTTGATATATTTCTCTTTGGGCTTCTAACTTTTTTGGGGAGACATTAGCGCAACTCTCTTCAATGTGGTATTGTCTTGGCAACATACCTTGAGCTGTCGAGGAAGTGTTCTAAGGGAGGGATTTATTTCAGAGTGATAATTAAAGGCCTTATTTTATGGGCTATGTACATGAGGGAATTTTATGTTTATTATTCAAATATAGTAAAAATCAAGAGTAATGGGTTTTATGATGGAAAGGGAATGAAAAAGGTATGTGAAATCCAAGGTGGAAATTTTAGCTCCAACAGATCCTACATTACAAGTGCATACCTTAGCCTTATAGTAAGAACAAAAAGCTTATCAACAAGCCATACAATAGTAGCAACAACAACAAGAAGCCCTAGTAGCACAACAATAGTAGCAACAACAACAAGTGGCCCTAGCAGCACAACAATAGTAGCAACAATAGCAAGCAGCCCTAGCATTACAACAACAACAGCAAGCATCCCTAGCATCACAACAACAATAGAAAGCATCCTTAGTAGCACAACAATAGCAGCAACAACAACAAGTAGCCTTAGTGGAATAGCAAGAAACCTTAGCAGCACAACAACAACATCAAGCCCATCAAGCAGCCTTAGTAGCACAGCAACAACAGCAAGCCCAACAACAATAGAAATCCTTACTAGCTCAGTAGTATGAACAACAACAACAAATTTCCTATTATAACCCTCAATAGAACATCATCAATACAAACGTGTTAGGAACATATGCATCAACACCTCAATCATCCTTGCAGAATCTCACCCCACCATACACCCCATACAACCCTTTATCATATCAAAACCCATCCATCATCCCATCATATGTTCCTCCACCAAACCCACAAGATGATCTAACATCACAATTTAAGGCGTTGTCACAAGAAATGCAAGACCTTCAGATAGGAAAGACAAAGAAGCCCCATACATAGAACCTATGTCCCTATCCATTTGATCAAAACATCACAATGGTACCATTCCCTCCTGGCTTTGAAATCCCCAAATTTGATAAGTACAAAGGGAGAGGAAGTCTTGTGGACCATGTCAAATAGTTCAATGTCATGTGTATGGAGGTTGCTTACAATGATTCTTATTTAATGTGCCTCTTTCCCTGAAGTCTAACAGGTCTTGCCATGGATTGGTTTTCTCAACTACCTCCCAATATCAAAACTTTTCAAGAAATTACCAATAAATTTATCAATCATTTCTCCTTTAATCCTGACATGGACATAATCCTAGAATAATTATACATTCTCAAATAGAACAAAGGAGAATCTTTCACTAATTTCTTACAACGGTGGAGACAAAGAGCTAGTAAGACCAAGTGGCCCCTTCCCGATGAACAGTAAGTGGGGATTATCATAGAAAATCTAGATCCATATCTATCCTTCCTAATGCAGGAGCATCTAATGGTGTAAGAGCAATCTTGCATCACCCAAAAATAGTTAAATTTCAAGTTTCTCAGTTTTTAGATGTTTTTACATTTTTGGATACCCTTTTTGTCATAATGAAATTCCCAATTTATGGTTTTTATTTTCTATTCCTGGGTTGAAAGATATTGCAGTTTTAGTTTCCCAGATTTGCACTTGAAAATCTTCTGAGTTGGATTTGAGGCAC
>VDFB02379711.1:170424468-170441418 GCA_007258455.2 Sequoia sempervirens | reverse complement strand
CATATAATTTTTTTTACAAGAAACTTAACCAAAACAAAGTTATTAAAAAAAAAAAAACCTGATATTTCAAGTTTAAGGACTAGTTTGTTTAGAACTTAATTAAAAAGTAGCAAAAATAATCCAACCTTAATAAAAATTATATATTTGGAAAGTAGACATCGTTTTCTCTAATGGGTTTTAATTTTATAGATTGATTTAGAAAAGAAGTCCATCAGCCATGTTGTCAAAGTTGGACATTCTTCTTCAATCTGCCTTTTTTTTTAGTTGCAGGTCAAAGGCTAAGGCTTGGATTTCCAAGCCTTTCCCAAGCCTAAAACCAAGGTTGGATGTGGTGTGGGAATTCAACTTTTAAATAACATGTATGCATTACAAAAATGCGTACGCATTATTTAAATGAAACACGTACGCTTTTCATAACGCATACATGTTATCTATTTACCCGTTGGGTAAAGGTAATGCGTACGTGTTCCTAAAACATAACACATACACATTTCATGATGCGTACGTGTTTCTAATATTTCTTTTTTCCCCTAATTTAGAAAATACTGGTAAAACATGATTTTTCTGCAACATTCCTTTTGTGTAGTACGGTCTGAAAGTGTCATTTTCTGCGTTTTTTATTGCAAATTTGTCTTGTGCAGGGCATATTCTATTCAAATTGTTGGAAGAGACAAAATGCAGGTTGAATTTTCTAAAGTGGAATCAAGTACAAGAAATTTTTACAAGAAGATTTGGAAAAAGAGAATTTTTGGATGTACTCATGATGTTTTTGTACTTCAGAGTTTATAGAAAAAATGATCTTCATAGTACATAGTTCAATTTAAATATTTGAAGGAGGTGGCAATTTGAAAATATATTTCTTGAATTATTATTTTTGTCATCAAAGAGGTTCTGGTAACCATGGGTGATAAGCAAAGACAAAAAAAAGATGTAGAAAGTTAATGACACTCGAAGAAATTCAAGCAAATAAAGATAAGGAGGAAAAAAGAAAAATGGAGAGGAGAGAAAGGATTCGTCAAATGAAAGATTTGGAAGCATCTAGTTCCAAGAATGTTGAAGAGGAAGTCATGAATGATGAAATGAATGTAGATGATGCAAATGTGGAGATGGTGAATATGGAAGAAAATGCAATTACTTAGACAAACCCAACTATGCCTTCAACTTCAACTTTGAATGATATGCAAACAACTTCGGGTATGTCTTCAAATCCACCTCCCAATGATATGGAAAATGCACCTATTCAAACAATCTATCCAAGTATGTGAACAAACCCAAGTTTTGATAATATTGATATTGCTTGTTTAGATGAAGCTAGATACACCATTGATGAGATCAATAATATTAGGGTTGAAATAATGCAAAAACAAAAAAATGATGAAATTATATCTTATGAGAATGCAAATGAGAATGAAATCCCTAATATTGATGAAAATGAGAATGAAATCCCTCATATTGATGAAAATGAGAATGAAATCCCTTTTACATTTGAAAATGAAAATGAAACCCCTTGTGTGAATGAAAATGAAACTCCTTTTATGGATGAAGGTGAAAATGTCTTCTTTACAATTGAAACAAATGTGCTAGATAACCTTCGTGGTAAATTTTCTTGGAGACAAATTATAAATTATGGAAATAAAATATATAAAATGTTTTTTTATAGAAATAAATTAGGATTGCAATTTCAACTCATGGTGCAATTGATGAGAATGTTGAAAATGAGAAAAATGATGAAAAAATTAGGTGTTTTTGTAAAACCAAAAAAGAAAGATGATTCAGTAGAACAAGTCATATCTAGTGTTGCTAATGCTATTGATGTTATTGGTAAGAAACGTCAATCGAAAGATAAGAATGTGGCTTGTCATGCAATAACAACTGCTCTAGTTGATAAAACAACTTCAAATAAAAGAATATTAAGTAAGATTAGTAAATGTGTAAAAGTAAATCCTAGAACTTTGATAAGAGCTGCTAAAAGAAGAGAAAGTATTGAAAAGGATCCTATTAATCAATGTTGGATTTTTAGTGGTAGACTCCCAAGATTAGACATGAAATTAACTAATGAAATTAAATCTTTAATCGATAAATTTTGGCATGACAATACAAGAGTATCACCTAACATTAGAGATGTCTTAAAATTAAGGGTGGGTTCCAAAACTCGTGAACCTCATCCAAAGCATCTCTTAGATATGACTCAAACTAAATTATATAATTTTTTTTTAGATGCTTCAATCTTACCATTGAATATTAACATAATTCAAAGATCATTCGAAAAGTGTAAACCTTGGTATGTTAGAATTAATAAGCAACAAATCTCTTGTTGTTGTAAGAATCATGTACAATTTCGTTATTGTTATGATATATTTCGATATATACGATGCACTTTGCATGCTAACCAAATTATGCAGGACATTTGTGGTATTAATATGCCACCTGAAAGAATCAAATATTTTATAGCAGGTTTGTTTTGTGATCCCTCTTTAAATGGAAACTCATTTTTTTTAAAAGCATGCATTTCTTGAGAATATGATAGATGTGGTAACTTTTCATTATTAGGAGAATGTATGCATGAAATTAGTTTAGATGAATTTGGACAACAATTAGTGGATGTAAACAAATTTAAAAATGTTGAGTATTCTTTAAAAGATGGAAAAACTGGAAAACATGTTGAGCTAATTTTGGAAAAAGTTAGTGTGCATGCTTTAATTAATGAATTTAAAAATAAGTTTGTACCTAAATATGTTCAACACTCTCAAAATGCTCATTGGCTTGATAATCAATTTTGTTTATGTAAAAACACATTCCCAATTACATCACCTTAATCCATAATCTTGCATCCCTTAAGTCACTCTCATAATTCCCATTAAGCCATCCTCTTAGGGCCTGTTAAGCCATATCATAAGGTTCATGACATGCATCCCCTTAATCCACGATCTTACATCCCTTTAATCCATTCTATCAATTCCCCTTAATGCACCCTCTTACATCCCTTCAAGTCATTCTATCAACTCCCCTAATCCACCCTCTCTGCATCCCTTTAAGTCATTCTATCAACTCCCCTTAATCCACCCTCTTGCATCCCCTTAATCCACCCTCTTGCATCCCTTTAAGTCATTCTATCAACTCCCCTTAATCCACCCTCTTGCATCCCCTTAATCCACTCTCCTACATCCCTTTAATTCATTCTATCAACTCCCCTTAATCCACCCTCTTACATCCCTTCAAGTCATTTTGTCAACTCCCCTTAATCCACCCTCTTACATCCCTTCAAGTCATTCTATCAACTCCCCTTAATCAAATCTCTTACATCCCTTTAAGTCATTCTATCAACTACCCTTAATCCACCCTCTTGCATCCCCTTAATCCACTCTCTTACATCCATTTAATTCATTCTATCAACTCCCCTTAATCCACCCTCTTACGTCCCTTCAAGCCATTCTATCAACTCCCCTTAATCCACCCTCTTGCATCCCCTTAATCCACTCTCTTACATCCATTTAAGTCATTCTATCAACTCCCCTTAATCCACCCTCTTGCATCCCCTTAATCCACTATCTTACATCCCTTTAATCCATTGTATCAACTCCCCTTAATCCACCCTCTTACATCCCTTCAAGTCATTCTATCAACTCCCCTTAATCCACCCTCTTGCATCCCCTTAATCCACTCTCTTACATCCCTTTAAGTCATTTTATCAACTCCCCTTAATCCACAGTCTTACATCCCCTTAATCCATCCTCTTAAAGGACTCTCATAATTCCCCTTAAGCCATCCTCTTAGGACCCGTTAAGCCGTATCCTAGGGTTCATGAGATGCATCCTCTTAAACCATCCTCTTAGCTCCCCTTAAGGCATTCTCTTAAGACCCCCCTTAAGCTATATATCCTCTTAGGTCCCCTTAATCCATCCTATGGCAAACATCATTTGAATTTGTATGGAATTTACTATATACTGTTCTTTTCTCACATGATTTTTTTTCTTAAATGACTCATAAAAATTGTAGTTACTTACATTAATTATTCTTGTAGGTTCTTATCAATTCGGTCTACGATGTGATTGTTGAACTGAAAAATTATTTTATCAAGAGACTATGTAAATATCAATTTTTGGTCTTCACCTAAAAGTTGATAAACTTTAATTGTATCTACATGCACATATATGTTTCATCATGTTATATAGTTGTAATCAACATCTTGATAAACATTATATATGTTTGTTTGATGTCACTTTTTAAATATCTTGTTCCAATTTTATAGATTATACATTTCATGTCTTGTGTATACCACATTTTATATAATTATTCAATTGTATAGAGTATACATTTTATACATACAAGGAGATCGTTTTTTTGTTTATTGATTCAAATATTTGCTATCTAATTGGAAAATAGTTAAAATTACCCGCCCTTAATTTATTATGAATATGATCTAAACTATTTAAGGAATGTTTTAATTTTTCACCTAACCATGTGATAAATTATATATATGAAATTTGATTCTAGATAAGAATTTATATAGTGCATGTAATACTTGAAAATTAGATAAAATATAAATATAGATATGTATGAGTGCATATAATCATGAAAATGAACTTAACACAATCTCATAATTGAGTGCATAAGTGATATAAATAAACAAAAATATGATAATAACTTGTTCAAAATAAAACTAGAGATAGATAGTCCATAAAATTTATATGTCAAGTCCAACACATATATTTAAATAAAACTAGAGATCTATAGTCCATAAAATATAAAACCATCTAACTTTAGGCTAATCAGTCAAATCAAGTCTCCTCTTTGTTCCATGTCGACTAGATGTACCTGCATCATGTTGTAAAAGAGTACAAGAAACTTGAAATTAGATTTAAATTTATTTAGAAATTTTGATATAATTAAACATATTTAAACTTGAAAATATAAAATTTTAGATAAAAATAAATTTAATTAAATATCTAGTAAATATAGTAAAAATGATTTCTAGTATGCATATATTACCATATGATCATGTGAATCTGTAACTGGCACATTTTCTTCAATGGGTAGCATAACTGTCACTTGAGAAGATGCAAATGCCTGATCTACTATATCCTGCATATTCATATAAAGAAAACAATATGTGAAAACCTCGAATATATATATATATATATTTAAAAGGTCCGTAAAAATTGTATAAGATATTTAAAGTAAAGTTTACAACCTCAAATGAAATGAACTCATGATCACGTACCTGAGATTTCCCATGCATAAATTTCGACGATGTCTTAGGTGTGCGGCCCGCCATGGGTATCTCATGAAATTACTGCATATAGATGTAAAACAGTTTGTATAGATCATTCACACATGTGTATGTAAATGAAAAAATTAAATTAGATCTATGATGTGTATTTAATTTAAACTTAACAAAATTTTGAAAGCACACACCTGAGCTGATGATGTCTTAGGAGTGCTCACCATTGTAACTTGTGGTTGGTCAATACTAGGTATCATATGACCTCCCTGCATCTAGATATAATATATCAATTCACACATGTGTACAAATTTAAATTAAATTAGATATATATCCACACAAATTATTTAATATATATTGGTTCAAGTACCTGTCCAAAAGGTGAGCCCAGATCTACAAAACTCAGCATATACACACAATGATCATATTGAGTTTCAGGCATCACGTGATTATGCGTCTAAACCAAACAATTATTGAATTAATATTATATATTATATATAATTTGATGTTATTATTTACATAATCTTTTCACATTTCAATCTTGAATTAAATTTAAGTTCAAAAGATGAACATACCTGTGTAGGATGATCCTCAGAATATAGTAAATCCAGGTATGACCCCATCCCAGATGCATGTGCATCACTTGAAGTGGATTTCTGAGTATCCCCATAGCCTGAGCGTCCATGCTCTCTATTGGCCACTTTAGTGGCCGCGTGTGTAGTCTGCTGAGTGAGGTGTCCTGAAAGTGAACTCAATGCTCCTAATGTCGATAACATGGTCTGCTGCTAAAATGCAGTGGGGACACTAGGAGAAGGAGGAAGAACAATAGGAGAAATTGGAGCACGTCGCTGAGGATTGACACGTGCTCCTAGTCTATGTTGGGGCATGCCACACCCAACTCCCTGAAATGACCTCATATCAAAAGAGTTGGGTTTTTTACCCAACTCAAACTCAACCCATAACTTTCTCAAAAAGTATAAGGGCACCTCACTATTTCCATGTGGTGGATTATCAAACACCATCCACCATCTGTCCCAAAAATGCACAGCTATCTATGGGTGCCTACACCATAAAATTGAAATTCATATTTTTGTGGGTGTAATTGGTTGGTTTGTTTGGGGGTTAATAAAATATTGGCACATGGCTTGTTGGGTAATTTTTAGGTCATTGATTTCTTTATATGACAATCCATCTACATAGAATTTTCTCCTCTCTTCTCTCCACTGATGGAACCAATCTAGGTCCGCATCAATAGATCAAACATAATCGACAATAGTTTGCATCGTAGATGCAAACCGTGCGAGATGGGGGGGACTCTAGGCTCATTTTTTATGAGATCTATATTTCCTTGAATGACAATGAGGTTTGCTCAGATATTCTCTCTTAATTGATCTTTATCAACTATAGGAGGGGGTGGGGGGTTAGGTGGTGGAGAATGTGGAGGTGTGCTAGGGTTTTGTTCATGTGGTGGATTGGGATGTACGAAATCTATAGGAATTTCTTGATCGGGCATAAAATCCTCTAAATTAAACATTGGATCCATGTGAGCAATGATACGACAATTGAATGTTAAACAATTAAAAAATATATATCAACAAACTAATTAAATAATGCACACAATTTGAAAGTTATTTAAAAATCACACTGAACATGCACAAATTGAAAATAATTTCATTTGAAGACCATTCAATTTATAACATTAAAAAATCGATAACATTAAAAATTCATAGCATGTACACACATTAAATTGAGTCCAGTGTGGGGTTGTTAATATGAAGGGTATAAATGAAATTATGGGGTTTTATTAATTTTTTTTTTTATCTCATTCATTATTTTCAAATAATACTAATGATAAGAATGAAAAATTAATAGAAGACATTGAAAGGGGCACATAGATATATGCTAGTGACCTAATTGCAATGTAAAAAATATTAAAAAAAAAAAGTCAAGCTCTATTCACCAAATTTTGAGAGCTTCTTTGATCCCCTTAAGAAATGTTAAATTCCCCTTAAGACATTGATTTATGATTTAGGGTGATAGGATGGCTTAAGGGGATCTATGTGTAGTAAGGTCTTAGGAAAAAATGGTCCATGGCTTAAGGGAATAAAATTTGGTGGAGTTGCCTAAGGAAACCAAATTTCATTTTAAGGTCCTACAACAAAATGAATAGATGTATTAATCAAGTATGACATAGAATTTAATTAAATCCAAGGACATAAATTGATTTATCTAAATTTTCAAATTTTATGATAAGAGACACAAGTTCTCTATAGTGGGACAAAGTAGTTAAGAAGAAATTATAAGTTTAACACTAACATTAAAATTTATAATCTCATTCATTGTTTTCAAAGAATACTAAAGATAAGAATGAAAAATTAATAGAATACATTCAAAGGGACACATAGATATATGCTAGTGACCTAATTACAATGTACAAAATAAACAAAGATGAGCTTGAGCTCTATTCACCAAATTTTGAGAACTTATTTGATCCCCTTAAGAAATGTCATATTAGGACCCCTTGAGACATCAATTTATGATTTAGGGTGATAGGATGGCTTAAGGGGATCTATGTCTACTAAGATCCTAGGATAAAATGTTCCATGGATTAAGGGAATAAAATTTGGTGGAGTTGCCTAAGGAAACCAAATATCATTTTAAGGTCCTACAACAAAATGAATGCTTTTAGGGTTTAGGGTTTAGATTTAGAGATTTGATGACATGAAAACATATACAAGACACATGAATAAATTTTTACAAGTAAATGAGAAACCCTACCACCTAAACTTAGTGCTTTGAATAAAATATGTTACATTCTAGGAATAGCTTCAATATATCAACATTAGGAATTTTAGATTACAATTATAATTAAGTTGTTGAGTTACGATGGATTTTGAACCTATTTGGACCTCTAAGCACTCTTGGATGATTTAAAAAGGAAGAGGGGATCTACAATGATTTATACCAATTTTTTTTTCTAATAATATATTTTTTGAAACTTTTCTATGGCATAGACTCTTCCTTCATATTTATATAAATTCTAGACACATGGGTTTTCAAAAAAGAACCTAACTTCCACTAAGTGAGGAATCAATTGATCAAGTCAATAAATAAATAATCTTAGAAAATAAACCTTTCGCTATAGAATTGCCTTCCATTTATGAATCATCTATCAAGTTTCTCAAAAAAGTAATTTGAATTTTCCATTGAAATGTTCATGCTACAAGTTAGCTTTGATACACTAGTTTAGAGAAGGCACAACATTTAGTTTTCCTAATCTAGAACAATGCCACTGCACATGAGAGTTAAAATAGGAATTAGATTACACACAACATATATATATAATGAATAACATCCTATAAATTAAGGCTTAAATATGATCATAATGCATCCTTACATAATTCACAAAGTATCTCATCCAAATAAGAGAAATGGGTAGAAATCATTCATGCTTCACATTTTAATATTTATTTGATTTAATAACATTTATGTATCTAGCTCTATCCATATTGCACATAGTCTAGATTAACAAGTATGACTTGCATTTCTATGTTTTTTTAAGAGAATAAATCATACACTATATAAGCTAATAACATTGATATAGAGTGATTACACGCTCATATCAACTAGCATCATGATATATAAACTTATTAAATCAAGCACATAGTTCAACATGAGGTACATTATTTTACTTCACTGGTACACTTTCTCAAGTTAAATTATACAATCATGAAGTTTTCCGAGATAAAATTAGCTGTCAAATTTATATTGTGTGAACATTTTATAATTAAATTAATTTGTTGGTTAATAAATAGATCTATGCATCGATTGTTTGTACCTCCTTTATTAGTCAATTATTAATTTCATTGGTAGTTGTGTGGATCACCAACGAAATACCAAAGTGTACCTAACCTATGGACTATAATTTTTGATCCCTCCCTACATCCTATGTCATTAAATCTCACTACACATCCTTATTTTACCTCTTCTATTATATCACATGCCCCTAATATTGAACTTTTCATCACTTCCACCCTAAATAAACTAAGAACCATGAGTGAGAGTAAAAATCAGACAAAGAAGGTTATGTCAAATAAAAAATATAATTTAAACCTCCTTGAGGAGCCCTAATTTAGGGTTTTAGGTTTACGTTTTAGGGTAAATAGGGTTTTAGGTTTACGTTTTAGGGTTTAGGTCCAAGGATTGACCTGTGTAAATTAGTTTTTAGGGACCTATGTAAATTTTGTAACCTAGGGTTTCTAGGGTTTTGATTTCTAAGTTAAATGTGTCCAATTTAGGTTTAGTTTTTATGGTTTTCAATTTACAATTTAACGTTCTTTGTTTCATTGACGTTTTTGGTTTTTTAAATGTAATTAAAAACTATAAAGCATTGAACTAAAACACACTAAACAAACAAAAACTTAATACTAATTACAAAACAAAAAAACAAGATATAAAGGAAAAAAAAGGCAGAATTCAACCAACCTGGAGGTCGATGAGGTCAGTTGTGTCGATGGGAGGAGGTGACACTCAAATTTTTCTTCAATCACAGCCTTTGAAATGCGTACGCGATCTCCTCTCTTCTTCTCTGACGTGGACTAAAATGGTGAGGAAAAATGAAATATAGTCACTTATTTAAAAAAGATACCTTCACGAAACATGTACGCATTTTGAAACGCGTACGCGATTTTGGTTCGTGTACCTGAAGCTGAACGCGTACGCATTCGGATTTAGGTTCGGGTACTCGATCCGTAACGAATACAGATTTTTTTGAAAATGCATATGCGTTTCCTTTGAAACTTTCTGTTTTGCCCAAAATTTCCCCACTTCGTGTACCCAACTTCTTGCTTTTACCCATCATCTTTCCTTTCTTAATTAGCATTGTTTATCTCAAAGCTTCATGCATTGGGATGGGACATAACGGCCGAGACCACTTACATGTGGCGATATTTCGCTAAACTCGCAACAATTAAACTGCATTCACTTCAGACAGACAGGCCAATGGGAAACGGTCCAGATGAAATCCCATAATATGGTGACTTCTCAAGCTACACATACGACAAAATTATCCATAAAAGAGGGCCTTGACTAGGAAAACAAGAACTTACCCTTAGGAATCAATGACTTAGACTTGAGTCATAATGATAAAATATTAAAATAGGATTTTGGTAAAATTATGATGGCTTGCAACCTTGAAATGACCAAACGACCATAGCAGAGGGGCTGATAAAGAATGTGTAACCATAGCTCAAAAAACAACTTACATGGCCAGAAATCAAGAAAAAATGTCAACACAAAATTAGAACGTTCAAGGATCAAACATGGATTAATTGAAGAAAAGACTAGCTAAGAAAAACCCTGAACCCTACCAATGGGGAACATGTGACATGTTAATATCAAGCACAAAAGGTCTCAAAATGTCAAGAATTTTGAGGGCTCTATCAGTTTCCATGTCTAGGATGGATTTCACTTTTGTTGGATCAATTTCTTTCCCTCTTTGTGAGACAATATAGCCAAGAAGCTTTCTTGATGTAACCCCAAAGACATACTTTTTCCAGTTTAGCCATACCTTGTATTCTTCAAGCTTGTCAAAGATGGGTCCTAATACGTGTATGTGTTCACTCTTTTTCTTTGATTTTTCCAAAATGTCATCCACATAATCTTCAATTGTTTTGTGGATCATGTCATGAAAGATGAGGGTCATTGCTCTATGATAGGTTGCTCATGCATTCTTTAGCCCAAATGACATCATGTTCTAGGAGTATGTCCCCAATGGATAAGTGAATGTAATTTTGTGTTGATCTTGCTTGGCGATCATGATTTGATTATAGCCTGAAAAACCATCTATAAGTGATAGCATTTCATGCCCAACTATTAAATCCACTATGATGTCAATGTTTGGAAGAGGGAAAGAATCCTTCATACATGCCTTGTTCAAGTCTCTAAAATTAGTGCATATTTTGATGCCCCTAGTGGGTTTGGAGACTGGCACCAAATTTTAAACCCACTCAAGATAATCTATTGGTTGGATAAATCCAATGTCAAGAAGCTTTTGTCAATCAAGTTTGACCAAGAGTGCTATCTAAGGGTGCATCTTCCTTAACATTTTCTTTACTAGTTTGACTTCAAGATAAAATGCTAGATTATGCACCACCACTTCTTTATCAAGCCCTGGCATTTCAGTGTATGACCATGCAAAGTTACCTCTTCACTTTTTTAGGAATGTTGCTAGGTTCTTCTGTTCTTCATCCAACAAGGATTTGACATAGAAAGTGATCTTGGGTGCTTCTTCTATTCCCACATTGACTGGTGTGGCCATTTTGGCTAGCACGACTGACTTCTCTAGATGTATTACACTAAGGGGGAGATTGAATCCCTCATATTTAGGTGCCTCAAAGAGGTTTTCACCCTCATATACACCCTTTCTTTTTACTATTTTGGGATCAAAAAGTGCCATAGTGTAGTTTTCACTCAAAGATTTGCAAGTTAGTTGCATGTTATTAATTTTGTGACTGAAAGACTCAATCATTCCCCCATAGTACACTCCTATGTCTAGGTCTATGTCAAAACCTACCTTGTGATCTTCCCATGGTAAGTTGTCATAGAGTCCCATTAATTCTAAGATCACTTCATCATTTTTGAATAAATCTAGAATTGGTGGTCCTTGTTGGTCCAAGTCAATGAGTTGTAGGTATACTAGGTGTATTTCATTTGGTCGATTGCTTGGGGTAAAGGTTGATGTGGATATCTTGAAGAGGGAGTTATTCTCAAATAGGTAAGCAATATTGAGGGGAAAGTCATCTAGGGTAGTATCACGTGATGTCGGTAATGAAAAAGAAGCCTCAACCCGTTTAGTAGAAGTACCTTTGCCAATAAGGGTAACCTTGCTAGTAGTACAACCTAGGCCAAGATTATTTGGACGTTTCTTAGGAACGATAGGTTCTAGCAAACCAATGCCATTTTTTCCTAGTTTCTCATTCTTGGTATAGCCCATGCCATTCATTAGCTGTAAACCTTTGTTATCATCTTCCATGGGAAGAATGGGAATATGTATTTTGTCTTGATATAGCAATTTAGAGACATCCTCCTCATTAACATCTTCTTTGTTCAGGTCCCCCCATTTGGTGAAGGTAGTAGCTGCCATTTTGATAGTTTTTGGGATGTTGTTGCTAGGTGTGGGCTTACCACAAGATTTTGGAGAAAGAGGTAACTCTCCCAACAAAAAAGTATCCTTTGTTAGCTTATAGTTTCCACAACCATCATCTTGGATCACTACTTTGATGTCGGGTATGCTCTGCACAATGGGTGCTTTCATTTCAGAGGTAGATGCAAGGGATGATGGATGAAAAAATGAGGTAGAAGTTGTAGGCCCTTCATAATTCTTGGGTATCTGGGGGATTTTTTAGAACTTGGCCTCAAGATTCTTGCAATATTAAAAAGGATCAGGATGTCCATGGAGTATAAATTCTCTACCCTCAAAAGGAAACTTGACACATTGATGGTAGGTTGAAGCTACAACTTTTAAGGCATATTGGATCCAGGGTCGACCAAGTAGTATGTTGTAGGGAAGATCAAGGTCTAACACTTGACATGTAGTTTCTACGATGAGGGGGCCCAATTGGATGGGTAGTACGATGATGCCTTGTGATACCCGTCCTTGGTCATCATATTCCTTGATGGTGGTGCTATTTGTTTTCTCAATAGTATCCTTTGAATAGCCCAAATTTTGATCAATTGAAGGGTGCAAATGTTGAGACCAACCCCTCCATCTACTAAGACTCTTTTAACCTTGTTCTTATGAATGATGAACTTAAAGTGCAAAGCATGATTATGAGATGGCTCCGATGGTAGGTCTTGTTTTGAGAAGGTGAGGAGATGATTAGCGATATGTCCTACCATAGCTTGAAACTATTTGATATCTATATTCTCTAGAACTGATGATGTAGATAGAGCTTTCTCTAGGATTTCCCTATGTGCGAGGGATAGCTTCAATAGTTCTAAGATAGAGATCTATGTGGGTGTCTTTTTGAGTTGATCTAGGAGATTATACTTGCTAGTGCTTATTTTTGGCTGAGTAGGTTGTGCCCAAGATTTAGATGGGACTCCTTGGATGGTGAACTTACCATTTTATGTGGCGAATCCACATTCTACTCTATATCCTTTGATGGTGATGACAGTAATGACACTATCATAGGAAGTGACAACATTGGAATAGGTATGCTGCACATTCGTGTAATCTTTAGCATTCCCATTGTTGTTCCCTTGGCTATGATCAGACATAGGGTTCTTGTATATCTTAAGATCCTAGTTACCGGCTGGTACTTCAATAGATATGGTATTGTTCTCTATAAGGTCTTGGATAATATTTTTGAGCCTCATGCAGTTTTCCATTTTGTGTCCTTTGATTTTGTGAAAGTCACAAAGATCGTTCTCGTTGTACCATGATGGTTTCTCTTATGGTTCTTGGTAGTTTTCAAAGTTGGGAAGTGTTATCAGGTTCTAATCTACCAATTTCTTCATGATGGTCTCAATAGGTTTTGATAATTATGTGTACTTGCATTTCAGATAGTTGTTCTTGTTAGGAGTTTTCCATTGTTGTGCTTCGTTGTTGTTGATCTGATTGTTCTGAGGGGGTGTTGTTTGCTGTACAATTGGTTGAATGTTAGCAACTTGAATGTTGTTTGGTCTAGGAGCACTTAGGACCACCTTAGCATCTACAATATCATCATTTGTTACATTTTTGTTCTTAGCCTAGACATGAGGCTTGTTGTTTGAACTAGTTGATGGCCGATTGTCTTTGTAAGCTTGAGTATTTTCCTGTGAGATTAGAGCTCTCTCAATGTTAAGGGATTGAGGGATAATCTCATAATAAGATGTGATGCACTACATTTTCAAGTGGAAGTGATGAGGGCACAACCTGAGACACAGAAAATAACCCACAAATAAGAGAATAATTTTATTATTCAGAAAATGGAGCTTCTTACATGTAGAGGATCTTAAATCCCCAAGTTCTACAACACATGCAAGTTACAGAAGGCTACAGAATAACCCTTTCGCAATATGCGAGCTTGTCCCCAAAAAGTTACCGATTCGTGAACCGTTTGAACCGTTGGAAAGGTCTCGAAGTCAAGAATGCGCTCAAAATTAGCTACACTAATTTTGGCAAGTTTCAAGGCCATTCCAGGAGCTCTAAGTGCCTCAAATCCAACTCAGAAGATTTTTAGGTGCAAATTTGGGACACTAAAACTGCAATATCTTTCAACCCAGGAATAGAAAATAAAAACTATAAATTGGGAATTTCATTATGATGAAAAGGGTATCCAAAAATGTAAAAAAATCTAAAAATTGAGAAAATTGAAATTTAACTATTTTTGGGTGATGCAAGATTGCCCTTACACCACTGGATGCTCCTGCATCAGACACCCAAGGTAATTTGAGAAGTGACCCCGTCACGCTCAGATGGTTGAGGAAAACCCAACTGGTCAACCGCTACCTTAGATAGCCAGGATGAATCTTCCACATGCCTTCCTCTCCATTTCGCCAGATATTCTTCATATTGCCTATTTCTGGTACTCCTTCCCACACGACTATCCAATATTGCTTCAATCTCCTCCCTTTCTGAAGTAGGTGTTGGAATGTCATACTGCCCTATTGCTGGTGCTTCCTCCATTCCACCTTCATGATACTCTGTCAAATCTGAAATGTTGAACACATGGGAAATGTTGATTCCATCAGGCAACTCTATCTCATATGCATTCCCTGAATCATGCTTCTTCAAAATCTTATAGGGACCGAATTTCTTCATCTTTAATTTATTATAGGTTCCCACGGGAAACCTTTCTTTCCTCAAGTGGACCATTACTTCATCGCCAATATGAAACTCCTTATACCTCCTCTTCTGATCTGCCTTAGCCTTATACTGTATATTCATCTTATTAATATGTTCTCTTACCTTCTCATGTATATCCTTGACATGTTCTGCAAAATCTTCAGCTTCAACACTTATTTTCTTCTCTTGGTCCATCTTCCTCAATTCTGGAGCTGTTCTAGGGCTACCTCCATACACAATCTAGAATGGTGATCTACCAGTGCTTCTGTTGACATAATTGTTGTAAGAAAATTCTGCCTAGGGTAAGATCAAGTCCCATCCAGCAGGTTTATCTCCTACCAAACATCTCAGTAGGTTACCCAAACTCCTGTTAACAACCTCTATCTGCCCATCTGTTTGTGGATGGTGTGCAAAACTGAACTTCAGCTCTGTCTTTAGCTTCTTCCACAAGGTCTTCCAAAAGTACCCCACAAATTTGGTGTCACGATCTGAAACAATACTCTTCGGTAGACCATGTAGCCTCACCACCTCTTTGAAGAACAAGTCAGCAATGTGGACTGCATCATGGGTCTTCTGACATGGAATGAAATGTTCCATCTTCAAAAACCTATCAACCACCACAGAGACTGACTCATTCCCTCGTTGTGTCCTTGTCAAACCAAGAACAAAGTCCATACTTATATCCTCCCATGGCCTCTCTGGTACATGTAAGGGTTGATATAAGCCTGTATTCTAGCTCACTCCTTTAGCCATCTGACATACCCTGCAACTTTGTACAAACTTCTTCACATCCTGTGACAACTGAGGCCAATAATAATGCTCACTAATAATGGAAATGGTCTTATCTTGACCAAAATGTCCTGCCATTCCTCCACTATACTTCTCCTTTATCAGGTTCTCCGTCATGGAACTCCTCGGGATACACAATTGACTTCCCTTAAATAACATGCCATCCTGGATTATGAAATCCAGCCACCTTGTCCTGTCCACTGTAACAGGCTCCTTGCAAGCTTTCCAAGCCTCTGCAAAATCGGGGATAATACGCATCTGATGTCTTGATTTCATTAGACGAGCCGCTGTCCTCTTTGTCATCAATGTATGCCTCCTACTTAAAGGCATCTGCAACCCTGTTGACTTCCCACTCCTATGTTTCAAAACAGTATAACTTTGCAAAAACTACCGCATTTCCTTATGCCTCGATTTAATTTTCACGACTATTTAGAGTGCTTGTAAGGCTGTTGATCCGATATATAGGAACAATTCCTTCAATAACCAAATAATGTCTCCATTTCTTCAATGCTTAGACTGTGCATAAAATTCTGATCATATACATAATACTTTCTCTTGGCATCATTTAACTTTTCTGAAATAGGCAATGGAAACACCTTCTTAGCTCCAATACTACTCAATAAGCACAATACTTAGCATCACAATACACACGAAAACACCTTATTGAAATCTAGGAGGCTAGAGCGAGAACGCTCTGTCATATGCAGTAGCGGTTCAAAATTTTTACGGCTCAATGCTCCTTGAATTATTTTCTATCCCCTCTCATTGTTTAAGTCAGGGGTCCACAAATACTACTGAAGTTTCTAATGAACTTTCTAAAAAAACTAGCCAAACCATGGAAAGATCTCACCTCGGTAGTAGTTCTTAGGGTAGGCCATTCCAGAATAGCCTTCACCTTCTCTGGGTCCATCTTGAGACCTTCTACTGAGACAACAAACCCCAAGTACACTAAATCCCTCTTCACAAAACTACACTTCTTCAGATTAATCAATAGTTTCTCTTCTCTTAACTTCTTAAAGACTCTTTGAATATTCATAAGATGCTCATCCAATGTCTTACTGAAAATAAAATATCATCTAAATACCTGATAACAAAACTTCCCAAAATTCTT
>VDFB02379711.1:170412486-170424329 GCA_007258455.2 Sequoia sempervirens | reverse complement strand
TTATCCCGAAACAATATCATTGAAACTCGTCCAACATCCATAAGCTTCTTCTAGAACCTTCTCACTATCCTCATACTCACTCTAGGAATCAATGCATAACACACACGCTCATGCTTCATACCTTCTAAAATTTTTCTTCCATCTACATAATAAATTCTAGCACTACTGCATACCTTTTCTTCGGTCTCCTTTAGGGGTTTCAACTTGTGACGAACCCCATCCTTTTTCAAGGAATAAGTGTTTGCATGGCCATCATGTATAGCTTGCCTATCGAACTGCCACGGCCTCCCCAACAACATGTGACATGTATCCATAGGGATGATATCACAGAGTACCTCATCATGGTAGCTCCCGATCTTGAACTTTACTAGGCACTGCTCATTGACCAAAACTTTGTGGTCTTTCTGCAACCAGGAACAATCCGGTATGGATCACCGGTGCCTTTCCTCTTCAACTTCAACTTTGGCGACCATCTCTTCTGACACCAGATTATCTGTACTTCCACTGTCAATAATGACATCACAACATTTTCCTTCACACTTGTACCTTGTGCGAAACAGATTCTTCCTCTATTCTGGTTCCTTTTCTTCAGTCACTAGGGCTCTCCTAATCACTAAGGTTTCTCCCCTTTCAGCATCATCTGAATGTTCATATTGGGTCTCCTCATCTGCATGTGCAACCCTTCCATGACCTTCTGGCCTTTTGTCTGCCCTTCCTTGGTGTTGTGGACATTCATAGGCTCGATGCCATTCTTCACCACACTAGAAACACGTTCCTCTGAAACCACCTCTTCTAGATCCTTGTCCATATCTCCCTCATCCTCTACACCTCTTTGATCACCCTTTGTTTTTGATCCGCGAGGGTGGTAGGATTGTCATTCCTTTGGCTTCCCCGGTTGGTACCCACATCTTCACTTTTTTTTTCATCATCATTTCAGCTTCCTGAAGGTCTACCATTGCCCCTTCCACTTTGACCTCCTTGTCCTTTTTGCTTGCCATCAAATCTTTTGTTCAGCTTCTCTTCCACCTTTAGAGCAAACTGATACACATTCTCAATGGTGGTCATTCTGACTAGGCTTAACTCCTCCTGAATGCTCGGTCGTAAGCTATTAAGATATCAGGCTACCTTCTCCTTATTGGCCTCTGTGTGACCTGTTCTGATGATTATCTTGTGAAAACCTTCAGTATATTCTTTCACATATTTGCTTCCTTGCTTCAACCCTTGCAATTTCTTCAACAGATCTAACTCGTAGTCCACTGGTATGAACTGCTTCTTCAGTTTCTCTACCATGCGATCCCATCTGGTGATCTTGAATTTTCCTCTTCAATTTCTTTCCAACTAGACCTCTTTCCACCAAATATTGGCATGGCCCTTTAGCTTCATTTTCGCAAAATTAACCCGATCTGGGTCCTCTATTTCCTCATACTCAAAATATTCTTCTAGCTCATTGATCCAGTCGATCAACTCTTCCGGGTTCAGACTTTCAGAATAATTGGGGACTTCTGCTCTAGGTCTTTTCCCAATCTTCAAAATGGCCCTTATTAGCCACATTTGGTCTTGATCAATTGCTTCTTCTTCTTCTTCTACATCTGAACCTTCTTCCTCTCCTTCATCCTCACTTTCCTCCTTTAGGTTTAACTCTCTTCTCAACTGCTCTTGTAACACATCAATCTATCTCTAGAGGGCTGCCAGTGCATCTCTTCCACCAGCATCTCCACCACCTCGACCACCTCTGGCACCACCATGCCTACCAGGCATCACTCTTGGAGGAATCTTTCTTGACTTTGACCCACAACCATGGTCTTGGTGCGAACTGCCTCACGATTGGCGATCTGTCCACACGCTCAAGAAAACTTGCTCTGATACCACTTGATGAGGGCACAACCTGAGACATAGAAAATAACCCACAAACAAGAGAATAATTTTATTATTTAGAAAATAGAGCTTCTTACATGTAGAGGATCTCAAATCCTCAAGTTCTACAACACATGCAAGTTACAGAAGGCTACAGAATAACCCTTTCACAATATGCGAGCTTGCCCCCAAAAAGTTACCCAAAAAATTAGAAACCCGCCAATAAATAGAGCTCCTCTTTAGTTTGGAGCCAAAACAACATTAAAATTTGAGTTTAGGCGGTTTGGCACTGAAAATTACAACTTGAAGTTCAAATTTCAAAAGAACATTTGCAATTGTATCTTCTAGAAAGTGTGCCAACTTCCTGGGGCTATAACTTTTGATCTGGGGCTCTGATTCGCAAACCGTTTGAACTGTTAAAAAGGTCTCGAAGTAAGGAATGCGCTTGAAATTGGCTATGCCAATTTTGGAAAGTTTCGAGGCCATTCCAAAAGCTCTAAGTGCCTCAAATCCAACTCAGAAGATTTTCAAGTGCAAATCTGGGAAACTAAAACTGCAATATCTTTCAACCCAGGAATAGAAAATAAAAACCATAAATTGGGAATTTCATTATGACAAAAAGGGTATCCAAAAATGTAAAAACATCTAAAAACTGAGAAACTTGAAATTTAACTATTTTTGGGTGATGCAAGATTGCTCTTACACCATTAGATGCTCCTGCATTAGGAAGGATAGATATGGATCTAGATTTTCTATGATAATCCCCACTTACTGTTCATCGGGAAGGGGCCACTTGGTCTTACTAGCTCTTTGTCTCCACCGTTGTAAGAAATTAGTGAAAGATTCTCCTTTGTTCTATTTGAGAATGTATAATTATTCTAGGATTATGTCCATGTCAGGATTAAAGGAGAAATGATTGATAAATTTATTGGTAATTTCTTGAAAAGTTTTGATATTGGGAGGTAGTTGAGAAAACCAATCCATGGCAAGACCTGTTAGACTTCAGGGAAAGAGGCACATTAAATAAGAATCATTGTAAGCAACCTCCATACACATGACATTGAACTATTTGACATGGTCCACAAGACTTCCTCTCCCTTTGTACTTATCAAATTTGGGGATTTCAAAGCCAGGAGGGAATGGTACCATTGTGATGTTTTGATCAAATGGATAGGGACATAGGTTCTATGTATGGGGCTTCTTTGTCTTTCCTATCTGAAGGTCTTGCATTTCTTGTGACAACGCCTTAAATTGTGATGTTAGATCATCTTGTGGGTTTGGTGGAGGAACATATGATGGGATGATGGATGGGTTTTGATATGATAAAGGGTTGTATGGGGTGTATGGTGGGGTGAGATTCTGCAAGGATGATTGAGGTGTTGATGCATATGTTCCTAACACGTTTGTATTGATGATGTTCTATTGAGGGTTATAATAGGAAATTTGTTGTTGTTGTTCATACTACTGAGCTAGTAAGGATTTCTATTGTTGTTGGGCTTGCTGTTGTTGCTGTGCTACTAAGGCTGCTTGATGGGCTTGATGTTGTTGTTGTGCTGCTAAGGTTTCTTGCTATTCCACTAAGGCTACTTGTTGTTGTTGCTGCTATTGTTGTGCTACTAAGGATGCTTTCTATTGTTGTTGTGATGCTAGGGATGCTTGCTGTTGTTGTTGTAATGCTAGGGCTGCTTGCTATTGTTGCTACTATTGTTGTGCTGCTAGGGCCACTTGTTGTTGTTGCTACTATTGTTGTGCTACTAGGGCTTCTTGTTGTTGTTGCTACTATTGTATGGCTTGTTGATAAGCTTTTTGTTCTTACTATAAGGCTAAGGTATGCACTTGTAATGTAGGATCTGTTGGAGCTAAAATTTCCACCTTGGATTTCACATACCTTTTTCATTCCCTTTCCATCATAAAACCCATTACTCTTGATTTTTACTATATTTGAATAATAAACATAAAATTCCCTCATGTACATAGCCCATAAAATAAGGCCTTTAATTATCACTCTGAAATAAATCCCTCCCTTAGAACACTTCCTCGACAGCTCAAGGTATGTTGCCAAGACAATACCACATTGAAGAGAGTTGCGCTAATGTCTCCCCAAAAAAGTTAGAAGCCCAAAGAGAAATATATCAAGGAGACTTAGATACATCGAAGATAAGATTTAACATGTATCATTGACAAGATATAGTCATAGTGATACTCTAAGAATATGAAGTTATTTTACATTCAGGAAACAAAAAGAAATCTCTTGGACATCAAGAGACTATTATAAAATAAATGGTAAATCATTGGCAAGAACAGGGTGGAAAAATGGCAATATCACAAAGACATCAGTATGTATAAGGGAGAAATGAAGAAGTTTCTTCGACACTTTAAGAGAAAGTGAGAACAAAATTTTAGAGAGACATGAAGACATTGAACAAACATTGATGATAGTCTCTTCAACATTCTAACGATGACATATCAAAGAGACAAAGGAGTATTGGGCAAACATTATTTAATGTCTCATCGACATTCTGGCACAGTTATGAACATACACTATCGATGAGACTAGGGGAAATTAGAGAGAGATAAACATGAGTCTCCTCAACATTTGAAAGTCATGTAAAGGTTATTGAAAGAAATACCGCTGAAGGAAGGAGCATGGGTATGTCGAGGAGACATAAATTTGTCAGAGAGAAATATTCACTAGTCTCATCAACATTATGCTGTCAGGGGTTCAAAGAGGGAAGAACTATAAATGCAGTCATCGAGGAGACCTTGCAGGATTGAAGAGATAAATTCAAGTGTCTCTTAGATATTTTAAAAGATGATCAGGGACACATCGAAGAGAGAAACATACATCCTTGAAAACATAATTAAAGTCTCTTCAATAGTATGAAATAATGTTTCACTGGGTTGATATGACTGATGAAATTATTGAAGAGATAACTACCATTAATGTTGCAAGTTGATTAGAAGGTGGTACAAGTGCCATTTGTGAGCCAGAGTTGGCTCAAGCATACCAAATTTTGGTAAATCTAACTCTTAATAAATCAGAATTACTATGAATTATGGTTGGATATTGAGAAGACAGAGTTAGATGATGGAAAGCGGCTCAAAAATTGCAACATTCATTCAAATAAGTGCTCTTGGCTTAGTTGAACGTGTTTTTCAGAAATTAGCTTAAAGTACAATACAAGCAGGATTTAAAATGGACAAAACCCCTAAGAAACTAAAAGTGAAAAGGTATAAAATGGAGGCCAAGCCATTAAACTAAAACTTAATAGATCAGTGTCCCAAGTTTGTGCCAAATTCGAGAAGAGCAGCTCAGTTAAACCCATCATGCAAAACATTGGAAGATAAACAAAAAGATCTAGGAGATGTGTGGACTCCGCATAGGGGTTATGACTTGTTTATATATCATTATAGAAAGAAATACAAACATAGGCCAATCTGGAATCCATGGAACTTGAATCTGGGGAAGCTTGTGATGCCTAATTTCTTTGTTAAAGTAGAACTGATTAAAACACTAGCTAGAAATTACAATCCTAAAACAAGGGAAATCCACTCTCAGAATGGATCACAATTTGTTATTATAACACAAGATTACATTTGTATGGTTTTTAAATTAGATACCTCCCAGAAAACAAAATTGTGGATGAGATATTTGCTAGAAGAATACTAGACAATGGATACAAGCTATAAGAGGTGAAAGTTACCTCTGTATAGACCTAAAGGTCTAGGAAATCAACCCAGGAGATTTTCTAGTGATGAAACACTCCCATTCCCTATGGATTCATTTGAAGAGTATTACCAGTACACCTACTATTCAGCCGACCAAGTACTAGGAGTTGATGCCCTTATTGACATGACTATATATTCCATGGTTCTAGCTACGGATATCCAAATCCAAGATTCCAAACCCTATGATTATGTAGAATACCTGTCTGAGGTCATTAATACCTCTCTTATTGCCATTAAGAACAATAGTGATGCCATCAACTTTAAGCATTATTCACTTCTTATGCATATGATATTATACAAGGGGTAGGTGATGGTAATATGGAGAGAAGAGTTAAGAATCAAGGACCTAGATAGTGATGAAAATTATAGACCAGTGCACGTGTGGACATCCATATGGGACAATAGATGTGGGAGATCCCATTATTCATATTTTGAAGAGTATTTTGTAAAACCTTTGTATAAATTACTTTGCCACAAATGTGACTACAATTTTTCCTCAAAGATATAGAGATTCCTCAGGCGAAAAGATAAAAACCCTGAGGGAAAGGTAAACCATAATTGGGGAGATTGGTATGCATTCGAGGATTGCACTATTATAATAGTGTATGGATTTGAGGTAGTTCCATTCTTACTGCCTAAGACTGTGCTAAATAGAGTTGTATACCTTGAGATTATAAGGAAATTGGTATATTCAGCCTTCATGCACCTAAAACTATATGGGAGACAAAATTTTATGCCTTATACTCTGTGCTTTGGTGACTTTACCATCATTTCCGATACATGATATGAATCAGTTGGCAACAAAATTGACTATTATGGCTTGCCATTGGGGAATAAGAGGGAAAAATTCAACCCTGAACATTTTATCTATGATGCCAAAATTTCAAAAAAACTAAGGGGATATGAACATGAATTCCATGTAGATGATCTTATTAAAAATTGTGATGAGGATCAAGTAATGATGAGGAAGGCTTCCTATAATAGAATTGTCATGACCAAGGCTTGGAGAAGAAACGATAATCCATTGTATGTGGAGGCTTTTCATGAAATATAGGATCATATGGAAAGGATTGAATAGATGATTCTACATGAGGAAGAATTGATAAAAGATGTACCCCCAATAGCTTTTGAAAGGAGAAGAAACACTAGTTTCAGTAGACAAGCTAAGAGTGTAGCACCATTAAGTCATTTGTCACCACATCCTACTCTAGAGGTGAGCTACTCAGTTGAGACCCCTATGATAATTGAAGATGACATTGAAGAGGAGGAGGAAGCTAATGAGCTATTTGATGATGTGAGACATCATGCCAGTCAAGAATTCATTGCAGATGATACATTTGTTTAAACTTTTGAATTCAAGGCTTTCATTTATGAGTATAAAGGAAGAGTAATAAGGGAAAGGAAAAAAGAAACCAACCTTGAGAAAGAGGAAGATGCCTTAAAAGAGCTTCAACATGAGATCGATGAAGAGATGAACAATATGACTCATGAAAGAGGAAGAGCACTATTATAAGAAGCCAGGGTCATGCTTCTTCTAGGTGGGATATCAACTCAACCATTGTGTTTGCAGATAGATTTTTGAAAAGGAAAAATAAGGCCTTGCAATTAACAGATGAATCTAGTGATAAGGTATATATTGAATCAGGGTATAACCTTGATAATACTACTTTACGGATGTGGGCACTTTGCAAACCACTTTACCAAGGCTCAAATTCAAAAGTGGTTAGAGATAACAAGGGACTAATGGAAGAGAATGAGAGGTTAAAATAGGAGGTGACCAGTTATAAAGATAGATTTCCTTCCTCCTTAGGGATTTACTCACCATTGATTGAACATGCAATAAAGGTGCTCGAAGCAATGTTTGAGACCACCTATTGGAAGCAAAAATATGAAAAGGCCCAGAAGGGGCAGTAAGAGTTGAAGGAAAAAATGAAAACCACCACCTTTGAAATGGCATCAGAACTAGTTAGTAGGAGATTTGATGATATGTTTAGACATGCTGATAGGGTTTGGGTCATCCATGAAAAAATGTATGTAGCTTTGTTAGAACATAATAGATTGTGTGACAGAATGAAGGAAGTGGAACCCCACATAAAAGCAAAGAAAGGTGATAACAAAAGTGTGCTTCAAGAATTTCAAGAGCTTATGAATGCACATGCCAGTTTTCATAATATCCTAACACAAGAATTGAGTGCCTTCAGTCAGTCACTAAGCATGACTCTATCAAATTTCTTCAAGGAAGCAGATTTAAAAGACCAGATGCATGGAAGGATGAGATTGCTCAGTATCTTCCAGTTTCTCTTGATGACATTAACAATGAAGATAAGGTACTCGAGAAGACACATGTGCAACTTGGAAGAATCTTCGAAGTTGAATATGCAATGAAGGATATTATACATAATTCAGACATTCTTTGAAGTTGAATATGCAATGAAGGATATTATACATAATTCAGACATTCATGCCAAGAGTGGGTATATCGAACATCTATTGAAGATCAACTTATTCATTTCACAGGCTAAGTAAAGATGAGTAATAGGATGTCAAAGTTTGGTGGTTGCAGGTGCATTATCATGGTGCATGTACCTTGAACATGTCTTTGGTGATCATGGGAACTTGCTAGCGATTAACAGATTGTGGTGCATCTACCAACAAACCTTTGAAGTTTTTTATGCTTATTTTATTCAAGTTTTAGTTAAGAAATGGTGCAACCTTTTGTGAATGGGCCTATAGCTTATTGCTTCCTATATGAATAGGGAAACCAAGGCCTAGTTTTGGATATCATCATCATATCATTATCACTACTAGTAGTAGTAGGTTACATTCATATAGCATATTCCACCCATCCATCTCATATCAAAGACTTCTGCTATTCATGTTTATTAGTTGAAGCAATATAATGGAGAAGACTGCTTAAAATTAGTGATCTATTTTCAGTGTTTAATTGTTGTGTGGATTTTCATTCTTATTTGTTGTTGTACTGTCTTCAAAGTGGTTATCTTAAATTATTTGAATCTATGTGATTTTTCTAGACACATTTGTTGTAACTATGTGATTGTCTTGATTTGGTTCTAGTGAGAGAGAATTAAAAAATCCTTTCAAATAGTTCATTTTAACTAGTTTCCTTAGGGATTAAAAATAATTTTAAGGTAATTAGTCTGATTGGTTTCCATTGAGCTAAGAATTAAAATTCATTTCATAACATCACAATAATTTGAGGGAATAACACTGGGATCTATAAAGAAGAGTATTGTAGCAGACAAACCTGCACGTTTGCACTAGGGGAAAATATTTAAAAGCTCCCAACAATTAGAGTTAAGTTGAATAATAGGTTTACCTATCATACAAATCTATCTCCATAATCATCATCCATCTGTTAACTCCATTCACCCAATAGATTTAGGCACTAGTCAAGAAAAAATTTCATACAAACCTTATACATTTTATTCTCAAAGTATACAGTAAGAATTAGTCATCAATTCTTGCATTTACCTCACCCCCACTTTCCATTGTGAGTAGATTGCCTAAGTTAGAGATCATTCTCAAGCTTTCAAATCTGCCTCATCACTCAGGTTCACCTGCCTAGGTTTAGCAGAGCCTAAAGAGTAGGAGGTGATCAATCATATTTGCCTCATTCATTGGCCAAAAATGTATTAAGAGACTGGAACCCTCTTATGGTGTAGAAACCTACATTTTTGAGACCTAATTGATTGATGACTCTATTTGGGATAACCTAGCCAATTCTAAATCCAAGCCTTTCATCATAGATTCATCACATTATATAAGACTCCATTGGGAACAGGTCTAAAGAAGTTATAAAATTTTCTCACTTTCCTTAAAAGTGAGTGGCGACTCTGTAAGAATGAATGCATGATTGAGAAGTTAAAGTGCACATCAAAAAGAACTAACCCTAGAGTTTAGAGCATTAAAGCATCCTACAAAATGAACGACAAAAGATCTTTGTATCAAGAAATTTCAAAGAAGAACAATGGTAGGTGGACAAATAAACATGGATCTCCCCCTTCAAAGGCTTACACAAATAGGAATAAAGGAGCATCTAAATAGTCAAACACCACATTCACCAATTGTGAGAATATTCTAGAACAACCTCCTACATTGCACAATAGTTTTGATCCATTGCATGGATCAAAATACCATAATGATGATCTATATAGAGATCCCCATACTCCATGTGAGAAAGAAAACACTAGTTGTCTTGTTCTTCACTATAAGGAAGATCCTCAAAAAATGAAGGATTTTTTTTCCCAAATGGATGAAGAAAAAATTCAAAGGAAAAATGAGTATGACCATATGATGTCATTACAACAAGGAGAAGAGACCCAACATGGATTCATGGATCACTCTACCCTTGCTGAAAATTATAATGAAATGACTACTCAAGAAATAAAAGAATACGTGGAAAGGTAGAGAGGAGCTTAGGAGAGGACACCAATTGATAAAAGAGAGTCAAGATCTAAATCAAAAAATGTCTCAATTAAATATCCATGCAACAAAGCCACCAAAGTATGTCTCTCCCCATAAACAAGGAGGTAACATCAATCCAAAAGGGTCATCTTAGAATACAGGTGCTCCGGGTACTTCAAAAGCACCTTACAATACAACTGGTAACCCAAAGCAACATGCCCTGCACAATGTGCCTCCACAGAGATCCCAACCACAAAACATCAGCAACATTCCATAGTCCAACCCACCACCAGGACAATGATATATTCCACACTAACAACACCATGTGCCACAACAAAATATATATTCTCACTAGAACATCCAACAGAACATACACCAACCTCCACATGGATTCCAATATTACCCTAATCCACCACATCCTAATCCTTATCCGCAAAACCCTACAAGCATGAGCAGACAAATTGAATTGAAAGGATATCACTATACCCATATCCCATTGATAGCAACTTGAGGAATACTGTCCCCAAATTCTCAGGGAATAGTGCAATTACAACAAAGGAACACATAAGAAACTTTAATGCTTTTGTGTAAGAGCTAGGCATGGAACATGAAGATGTACTCATGAGGCTATTCATGATGTCTTTGATTGAATAAGCAAGGGACTGGTTTAATAGTCTACTAGATGCTTCAATCACCTCTGTAGCAGACTTCCAAGATCAATTTCTAGAACAATATGGGAATTAGTGTGCTCTTGAATTCACTCTACATGAATTAATAAGTATTCAGAAGCATCAAAATGAATCTATTTTTGACTTTAATCAGAGATTCTCCAAGATCAATAACAAGATACCACACAGATCTAAATTGACTGACTCAAAAACATTAAGCATTTATTTAAAATCCTTTGATCCTAAAACAAGGTATGAGCTTAGGAATAAATGTCCTAGAAGTTTGACTGAAGCACAAAAGACTACCATAACCATTAAAAAAATAGGAAAGTTGCTGGAATGATTGGAAAAAGAGATAATCTTAGAATCCCACAAAATACCAATAATTATTAGAATAGAAAAGAAAATCAATACAAAAATGAGAGGCCAAGATTGCATGACATGCCCTATAATACCACTTGGAAGGATGGAAGACTAGTAGGAAAACCAAATTAGAAAGAGACTCCTGATCCCTTGAAGAAACATGGAGCACATGTAGTAGATATTACACCATGGTGTTCACCTTGCCATAGACCCCATGCCCCTGAACATTGTGTAGTGGACCAAGCTTGTTAGGAAGATGAGTGGTCACAAGAAGAAGATAGAGATGGCCACACTATAAACATGTTAAGATGGGGGTCTCATCAAAATAATGAAGGATACTCATCCTATGAGTATAGGTATGAATATGATGTCAACAGTTAGAAATACAATGTAAATATGGAGCAAGAAGTATTCTCTAATTAGGAAGAAAATACACAAGAAGTAGCCTATGCATACAATACAACTCCACAGTTTCAGTTGAAAACACCAATAGAAGAAGAGAAGAAGGCCATCACAATAAAAGCTATGGTTGAAGAAAAAATAAAATATAACCTATGAAGCAGACCTGGAGATGTAGATCAAGGAACACTGAGAGGCATGCTTATTAAAGAACAAAAGAACAAGGAGAATTTATCATCTGATCAAAAGAAGAGTGAAGCAAAGAAGCCTCAGAAGACTGTTCGAAAGGGGGATGCAAATGTTGAGTCTAAAAAAATAAAAAATAATAGAGTTCAAACTGAAGTAAAGAGGGCTGCTAAAATAGAGAAAGTTGAACAAGGGATGACTTCCCCGACATTTAACATT
>VDFB02379711.1:170388149-170412386 GCA_007258455.2 Sequoia sempervirens | reverse complement strand
TCCCCATTGTTGGAATAATGCTCTCTATGAAGATCCTCCTTCTCGAGATTTGCAAACATGTTATGGCCTTGGATTTAAACTTATTTCTAAATATGGCTATGGGCGTAAAGGTTATGGATGTAATGAACAATGCATTCAGGTCCCTATAGAATGTGCACCTCGTAAGCATAATTTGGGGCTTGGTTGCTTGAATTAACAATATAAATGGAAATCGTGGTTGAATGGTGACATGGTTTTTGCTCAACCTTGTTCTCTTGAAAAGATTCATCCTCCATTATCCACTATCTTTGTGCCTTCTTCTTGTGAGTGATCAAAATTTTCTCCACAAGAGAAAGGGTTGCTTCCTACTCCTCACACTTTATCTAAGCAAGAGTGTATTTTTTTGAGGCTTCTAAAATCCCACTTGATTACTCTTCCTTCTCCTACACATAAGAAATTTCATAAACATGATAAAGAAAAACATTCTTTCTATGCATATCATCGACTACCTGGCCATTCCACTAGTGAATGTAAGGCCTTGAAAGATAAAATACAACAAATTATTGATTCAGGTGACATCACTCATTTATGTTTTGATGTACCTGCCTTTTCTTTAAATGACAAGTGATATCGAGGTCTACCTCTATCCTGTGTGTTCTAAATATCTTGCATGGTTCTCCTCTCCTTTATGTTGGGGGCAGTGATAACTTGTTGTAGAGATGTGTTTCCTTCTAAGGACCCCCTCTCTTCTCTATTTATTTCAAATGAAGCATCCCTTGAGTGGACCCCTTTTCTTTTGAAGGGTTCCCAAGGGATCCCCCTTTTGAAATATTTTATCTCAAATGAATTCACTGGAATCTAGCTTGGGTGCAACCCAACTAGACCTATCTTTTTTGTGATTGTCTAGAAATGCAACTTGCAGTAGCCATAGGCTTCTCTGATTAGTCTTGCTCTGTAGGACTGAGAACCTGTAGAGCTTCTTTGCATCAAGCTTGCCTAACATGTTTATTCTACAGATTAACATGTTGCTTTGCAGGTGCGTTTGTGAAGTTTCTTTTCAACCAACCTTGCAGGACTGACCCCTGTAAGGCCAAATCTGACTTTGCTGAGTCCCCTACATTGGGATTTCCTCAAGAGAGAGTGCCTAGGGTTCCTTCTTTGTAAGCCTGAGGACCTGTAAAGTGCTTTCATCCCATGGGTCCTATTCGCCATTGGTCTAGGGGCCTTCAGTGCAATTTGTTCAACTTTGTAGGAGAGAGTACCTATAGAGCCTTTTATTCACCTTCTATAGGTTTGCAGATTTGCAACACATTTTCTTAACTCTCCTTGGGTCCGAGGACCTGTGGAGCCATCTCTCCTAGAATTCTCATTCCTTTCTAGCTTCTCCATCTCTCTCTTAAATTCTCTTTCTTCTTAATTATGTATACTAGATTGAAGATTTGCATCTTCTTCATCATGACTATATGCTCTTTCTTTCTTCGACATTGTTGTTTCCCTATGTTTTGTGTGCATTCTTCTTTTGAAGCAATCGATCCTTACATTCTTCTCTCCTTTTAAAAATTCTTCTGTGTTATTTCTTGATTTGGGGACGACACACAGTACTAAGACAACTTTTTACATCGAGATCTCTTTCACTTTGCTGAATCATTTCCTTTAGATTGTTGTTTGACTATGTGTATGTGTTTTTACATTCAAACCCCATGATTTAGTGGCTTTTTATGTTCTAACATTGTTGTCTTGTGAAAATATTTCTTGTCTAATGTGTTTGTTTTGTAGGCCTTTAGCTTGGGGGCATGCTTCCTTGATTTGGAGAGTTATCTGATTCCTCTACAATATCCTTTTGACATCATGATGTTATTTATGTTTATTAGATTTCCTTTAGCGTGCATATTAGTGTAGATTCATATGTCCGCTAATGTGGGGGTAAAATGTAATATTGTAAAATTGCACACCTTGCAATTTCACATACATTCTTGTATCTGCTTTAGTGTCCACTCCCTTAGCATCTTGTGTACACTCATTTTAGCCCCTGCATCAGCCTTGTTCCCTCTTAGGATGCTCAAGACCCCTTTTTCAGTAGCTACCTTCACGTGTTTTCTTTGTGTCAAACCTTGTGCTTCTCCCATTCTTGTCATTTTGCAGTGTGATGTGTCTAGACACTAGCGTGCCACACAAACTTCCATGCATTGTGCTATCATCTTGTGATGTTTCAACGTTCAAATTGTTAGTGTAATTAATTAATTGTTACACTAGCATAAGTTAACTTAGGTCATATTTCATTTAGTCCTAGGTTGCATTTTTAATAAATCATTTAATAAATAGGGTAATATTCTCTTCCATGTTTGTAGGGATAAGATTCCTTCTAGAAGATGAGTTGTCCTTCTAGAACTTATCTCAACATTTAATAATCATCTAGATAGGGTTCACATGTTGTCACATGTTGTTAGATTATAACACTTGGCAACATCTCTTGCATCTTAGGTTTTCCTTCTTTCCTATATAATCAGGCATTTTGTTCATTTGCAACATATCAATATCAATCATATTATTTTTATCATATCAATATAGAGTCTTTATTGAACATTCCATAGTTGCAACACTTCTCTTTGTGGTTGATTATCTTTCATGGCTAAAGTCCTTTATTGAAGATTCTGGAGCTTCAGGGGCTGTGCATCCATAATCTCAACATGGTATTGGAGCTAGTCCATTGAAACATCAACCCTTGATCTAGGAAGTTGGAGTGCAAGATTCTTGCAGGCTTGGAGTTTTATGTTGCAGGATAGTTGGTTCTACCCGGGAGCCAAGCTGATTTTTGGTGCACATCAGAATCTCTCCAACCTCTCCATTGCGTCCAGAAGGCCTCAAAACCCATAGATTGCCTGCTCATTCGTCAAAATCAGAGACATATCATCTGAGAGCCAGTTGAGGTATTATCTAGGGTTTGCATTTTTTGTACTATCCGTACAAATCTACTGTAAAATATCTTCCTGTTCAGTCATCCTCCAAAGAAATTTTTTTTAGAAAAATAATATATATTTTTTGTCTATTTTGGGCGAAATTTTTCAATAGTTCTGGCAAAAATTTCTTTTTCTGGGCGATTGGCATTTTAATCTAGGGCAGGCATAAATATTTTTTTACTATGCATATAGTTTGGGTTACAATTTTGGTCGGTTAGCATTTTAATTTATTTTACAGATTTAATATCACCTTTTATTTAAATTTTTGAATTGTAAAATTTACAATCTTCAATTTTTTTTGAGAGGTTGGCATCCACCGACAGTCTGCAGCCTGTTGTCTTGGTCACACTTTGACGTCACTAGTGTCAGCCTGTCCCATCGCTGACCTACCGCTTGCTTCATTCCTCCCATCAACTGCTCGAGCCCCCACTGGTGTTCTTCCTAGCTCCTGACCAGCGTTATATGTTCCTGTTCCTACCGTTGTTCCCTACTGAAAGTTCTCCGTCAGCCCCGGCTCGTGGTTCCATGGAAGTCCGAGGGCTTCACTATTCTCCGGGCGGTGCATCCTCCCCGCCAAACGCGCCTCTGACCCTGCCACCCTGTAGCCGCTTCGCTGCCGCCTATCTGATGACATCTTTTTTTGTTTATGCCTGCCAGCCCCGCGGTCATATAAACGACTGGAGGCTTATTTTAAAGCGAGAGTGCTTTATAATTTTTTTCTTTCAATTGGCGGATTTGGTTCGAATAAGGTTTTTCTTAAGAGAATGTATCTTTTAATACGGTAATAAAAATTGCAAAGCGAGATATTCAGCGAAAAGAGGAATTAGAGGCACTATCAAGTGGTTACATCCATTTGAAAGATTTTTTCTATAACATTTATTGACTACAAGAATCAATCCTCCACTTTGGACTTAGAGTGGGATATCTTCTCGTAGAGATTATTCAGTTGGTGGTTCAACATTGGAGATATTTCAGTGCTTTTTTTTCATCAGTCCACTCACTTTCTTTGGTTTCAGCTCCAAGTATCTTCTATTGGTCTTTTTGCAATTTGGTGCATTTTCCTGATTCCTGAGACATCCTGAAGCTTGAAGAAGAATTTCTTGATCTCAGAGGAATATTTTCAGTTGCATATCTACTTGTAAGTCTTTATTTTCTATTGAAGGTAATTTTTCTTTGTTTTTTTTGGAGAAAGTTCATTATGGGGCTTTCATATACTCCTTTGTTGGTTATGTTACACAAGGGAAACTATAAAAAATGGCGGGATGGGATCAACCACCATCTCCAATCACTTGATCTATTTCCTCATCTATATGGTATAGTTCCCCATCCAAGTGAAGGTATTCATGAACTTGCTTGGAGTTGTAGATATACAGTCTTGGAGATCATTTCTATGCAAGTTGATTGTGATGTTTTGAGTTCAATTGATCATTGTGATTGTCCTCACATCCTTTGGACTAAGATTTGGATCTATATGGAGATTCAGATACTCCACCATTCCCCGATGGTCATGATTCAGAATTTCATTCTTCAGATTAGGTTCCCCATGATGATATTGTTGCAGGAGGTTGATTGCCTTGATCTTTCTGAAGAGGTTGACAAGGTTGCTTTAGGTGCTTCTTCTCCATTAGAGATTATTAGTATCCCTTCACATTCAATGATTCCTTGTCCAAATTCATTGCTTGAGGCTTTCATCATCATCACTCATCAGGACACCTTTAGTTTTCTAGACTTGACATGAAGGGATGGCTTCATTTTAGGTATCACTGACTTGGCTACTTCTATAGGTTTGGAGGAAATTATTGAGGGGGTATCACTCCTCTATTCAGATCACACCTTGGAGAGTTTTCTTGAGTCTCCACATTCCTTTTTATTGATCTTGATTGGGGATCTAGAGACTATCTTGGAGGCACTTGGTTTCTCTTCAGATATTTCTTGTATGAGACTTCTTCCCTATCATTCCATTAAGGACTTGAGGTTTCTTCAACATCTACCGTTGGCTCGGCTTTAGGCTCCTTTTAGTGGTTTTGAGGACACTTCATTCAGGGGGGGAAATCAAGTCTCCATCATATCCATCATATTCATTCCATCTCTATCTTTGGATATTGTTCAACATTAGTTTCCGCATCATCCTGGTTTGTCATCTTCTTTATTGATTTTGGAATCTTCATCATCAGGCAAGGAGACACATGAGCAGTGTTCAGAGACATCATCGAAATCCGCATTCATCCTTCCTTCCTTCAATTCCTATCCGAAATGGGAAGCATCTCTGCACTTGCACTTGGTTATGTTTCTTCCAAAAGGGAGACAAGTTGTTTGTCGGCATTGGATCCTATTTTGTCTTCAGACACTTACCATCTTTGCAGGTGATCACATCTTCTGGGGGGCTATATTGTCTCTCCCTTTCCCTCTGATGGGGGGGCTATTGTCTTGTATCCTTGTGATGGATGGTGTACTTGGGGGGTATTTGGGAGTCCTCCATCCTTCCCATCCTATCTCACATTTTTTTTCTTTTTCATCTCCTTTTTAGAGAGGGGTTTTGTTCCCACTAGGTTTTCCCCTTTTCTTCAGTTGTGGGATATTTTCTGCATCATCTTCATGTACATGGGTACCTAACATGGCCTCATAGCTGGGACCCATAATTGATCATCTTCTTGCATAATCATTGCATTTTCCTCCCTAAGTTGAACTTATGGGGGGGTGTTAGTGTAACTAATTAATTGTTACACTAGCATAAGTTAACTTAGGTCATATTTCATTTAGTCCTAGGTTGCATTTTTAATAAATCATTTAATAAATAGGGTAATATTCCCTTCCATGTTTGTATGGATAAGATTCCTTCTAGAAGATGATTTGTCCTTCTATAAATTATCTCAACATTTAATAATCATCTAGATAGGGTTCACATGTTGTCACATGTTGTTAGATTATAACACTTGGCAACATCTCTTGCATCTTAGGTTTTCCTTCTTGCCTATATAATCAGGCATTTTGTTCATTTGTAACATATCAATATCAATCATATCATTTTCATCATATCAATATAGTCTTTATTCAACATTCCATAGTTGCAACACTTCTCTTTGTGGTTGATTATCTTTCATGGCTAAAGTCCTTTATTGAAGATTCAAGAGCTTCAGGGGCTGTGCATCCATAATCTCAACACAAATGACCATTTTCAAGCATGTTTTCCACTTCTCAGCAAGTTTTATTAGTGGTAATGGCTCAGAAGGACTTGTAACCACTCGAGAAGCTTCTTTTCCCTCTTTAAAATCTATCTTTTCAACTCATTTGTCCTTCTTTTCCTTCTGGGCTTCTATCTTGGACATTCTCTGATCTTTCTCTTGCTATCTTGCTTGCTACAACAACATTCATGCATTCTCACAACACCCTCTACAACTCTCTTGGCTCTTGCATCTATCTTTGTATTACTCTCTTTGGCTTCCTTAAGCCTTGTAGCTGACATCTCCCTTTTCTTGTGGTTGTGAGCATCCTAGGATTTCACACATACCCTATCTATTGCATCTCTATTTTGTGATACAGGTTCTCCTTCAGTAGGAATTTCTTTTATCACTGTCACATTCATTTTGTTTGGACTTATTTATCTCTATCTACCTAGTTGTCCATGGAGGTGGGAACACCAAAATAGGGGTTTGACTGAGGCAAACCCCTATATACAACCCCAAAATTTTCTCCAGATCTTATGCATGTGCAAGTATTGAAGATACTCACATGTTGGAGAGCTTGTGAATTTATCCAGAAAACCTTTTTGATTTACTCCTTTGGATTCTAGAACTCTCGCTCTATTCCTTGAGGTAGTTTATGGCAGTTCTACCCTTGGGAGTCTCTTGAGAATAAAGAGACTCATGAGTAGAAAATCTCCCTTCTCTATAAAAAGTGAGCTTGAAGACCTACAAAAACACAATAATGCTACTCCAAGGCTTCAACTTTGCTGATTACTTGTTCTTGAATGCTCTTATGAAGAATGCTTGAATGCTCTTGAATGCTTGGATCTTAAAATTTCTCTTCTAGATTATTGCTTAGATGAAAAATGACTTTAGAAGCTTGTTTATATAGACATTACAACTAATTTACCATTATTTAGATCTGAAAAGCCAACATCAACAAAAAAATTGAATTAAAAACTTGAATTTCCTAATCAAACCCTAAAAGGGTCCAAATGGGACTTGTAAAACAATTTTTCCTTTGAAATTTTTTTGGTTTTTGGCCCTTACTTCTTTTTCGCTTTAGGATGAATCTGCGGCCAAAGAAGAAAGATTTCTCTTGCATAAAGGTGAACAATACACCACGTGGTGGCAGTACAACTTTATATATATATATATCATTTTCCTTTTGGCGTGGATTGAGACACGTGTCTGCTTGATGAGGATTTTCTTCAAAGCCGCTCTCACAAGTTTGAAATCACCCGCTCGCTTGACACACCATCTATCTTCATCAGGAAATTTAGTATTTTCCATGAAATGGTCTTTTGAGGCAGAGTTTTTCAGAGAGCAAGATGGACATCTTACTTTAAGGGTAAAAACTTTGAGTCGATGTCATCAACCTCCATAGTTGATCAATCATATTTTTTCCTGGCTATGTTTAAAATTTGATTCTCTTCTGTCAGTGTATCTTTGCTAAAGTATTTGAAATCATTTAATGAAGCAGTTGAGACTTAATGAGCAAGGATTGATGTGGTCTACTCAATATCTAAGATTGGATTATGAGCTACCAGGTTCTTAGTTTTTTCTTCTAGAATTTTTGTGGCGGTGTCCTCTTCTTTTGGCTATAAATAGGAGTTGGCAGCATTGAGTTAAAAATTTCTAGAAAAAATTGGCTTCAAAAATCTTTTCGAAGATAATAGACATTGTTAAATAGGGAGTTCTATCTTTCTAGAAATAGGAGGGTGTTTACAGAATACTTCTTATTTTCTCTTTAGTATGCTATATTTATTTCAAATTATCATTGGATTGGTATCTGACCTTTGTTTTCAGTTTATATATCATAGAAGTTTGATCTATTTGGGAGAAATCTTTGAAATTATGCATGTTATGGCCTTTGTCAAATTTCCTTTTTTATATTTCATTCATATTGAATACATTGTGTTAAAAGTTTTGCATTGATAGTTCAGTAACTAAGTCACATGATTTTAAGCTTCCATGTTTAATGCTATCTTTCTAAAATTGGACCATGTCGATTGAACTCTTCCATTTTTTGTAAATGGCATGCCATTTTCCATATTAAGCCGTAAAAGAGGAAGGATTTTGTAAATTCCAAAATATTTTTGTTAATATTTAGAGTTTTTCTTATGTCTGATTGGACCTTAATGAATTCTTCCCATGGGGAGATTTGAAATATTGCACTGTGCTTTCTTTAGCCTTTGCTGCTCATTCTCTTCCCAACAATGAAGGGTTTGCGGTATTCTATGTCTATCGTATCAGTTATAAGGAATAATTGAGGTTTGAAATGTTGTGAAAGCTTTGGTGCGTTACCATCTTAATTTTTTATTCACATTTCTTTCTACCTTTTTCCTCAAAACACAAAGAAGAGTTGACTTTCTATAAAAATATTGGAGGTCATTCAGTGAGGCACAAATTGGTCCCCCACTCACTGAATTACCCATAAGGCTACTTGGAAAAGCGCAAACTTTAATGATCAACAATTATTTTTTTGGCACGCCCAATGGGACTAAAAGTTTTTTGAATGTTTGATTAGAAGTCAAAAATATTTCTTAAATCAAACCAAGAAAAGAGGCTAGGAATTTCATGCCCATAATCCAAAAAAGAGCATCTTCAAGAGGCCATTTCTAGTACTCCCAATTACCTACCTCTACACCTAGGAGAAGAAGACTTACAAGTTCCATATCACTTGTAAGAAGCAACTAGGTAAGAAGTATTAGACCACAATCCAAAGCCTTATCTACTCCACCAGGAGGCCGAACCTTCCAAATCAAAATACTTGTCTACCCTATCCGCAGGAATCTATTTAAAATGGCTCATTTAGGTGCTCCTGCTCCTAGAAATTTTGTAACTTGGGACGGCAGTAGCCTACTACAACCACCTACGCCTCTAGATGTGTGGCCTGCCATACCTACCAATGCTCTCAAGGCAATCCCCAATTTTTTCAGGGAGGATTTTAAGATCCCTTTGGAACATCTGTAAGATATAACAAAGGTAAGTAGAGTACATAAAATTGTGAAAGAGAATGTTGCTCTTAAATTACTGTTCGCGTCTTTTAAAGGAAAATCCCAGGATTGGTATAGGTCTTTGGATTTTGGTTCTATCCACTCTTGGGATCAACTCAGAGAGAAGTTGTTTGAGTGCTTCTTGGAAAAGGGAGATCGCTTCACTTTGTTGCAACAATTAATCACCATCAAGAGGGCCCCGTAAGAGGCTATGAGAAACTTCAATAACATGTTTCAAAAAACCTGGCAAAGGATTCCTATGATAGCTTGGCCTCTGACCTCTATGGTGTTCACGTTTTATCTAAAGGATTTCAATTCGGGCATCACAGTCATGGTATAGTCTATGGGAGGAGATATTTTCCCTGACACATACAATCTAGCTGTGCATGCTGAAAATAGTCTGATTGACGCCGGGAAACTTCCACCACATCTGTCGATGCCCATTTTCATGAAAATATCTGGTGGCCCCTAGGAAGAAGAAACTCCAAATGCTTCTGCTCTACAAGTGACCACATTAGCTTTACCACCATCCGTGTTTGTGTACCTGGGTGCACAACCAAGCATGTCAGGCTCCTCTTCATTAGTAGTGGATGTCAATGATATGAAGAACCTCATCTGGTCCTTCGCAAATGAGCTACTCCTCATCCGATGACAACAAGCAACACCTTCGAAGCCTCCCACATATGCCTATCAAGGAGGAAGACCATCTTATCAACATAATGCATATCAAGGAGTTCCGAGAGGAGGAAGTCAACAACTAGTGCCCACAAAGTAGATAGTTCCTATCACCATGCCACTTTAGATCGTCAAGGACAATCCAAGCAAAGATCTAGTCCTAGGCAAGAACAACCTGTCGGAGGATGAGAATGTGTGGTGCTTCTCATGTAATGATAGCCATATTCCCTAAAATTTTCCAAGGGGAAACCTTCAACAAAAGATAGCAGAGAAAAGGATGTGTGGTGCTTCTCATGTAATGATAGCCATATTCCCCAAAATTTTCCAAGGGGAAATGTAATGTCCCCATTTTGGGATATTATTAGTCGATTAAATAATTAAGTTTAAGTTGTCAAACTATAATGAATTTAAAGGCAACTTAATTTAATTATTTAATTAAGTTATTAAAGTGACCTTTATGTCAACAAAGAATTATAGAATAAAGTCACTTATATTTTGATTGGGGAAAAATTAAAAAGTGACTTATGAAATATTAAAAACATTACCATATAAAATGTCACTTTAATTTTTGTATGAGAAAAATACAAAAGAAAGAAGGGAGAGTTGATTCGCACTTTGGAGACTATTATGATTTTCATCCTTCACGGAAAGAGCTCGAGAGCTTCTTGATGGCGGGTTTCAAGCCATGGTAAACCAGTTTCGTCAGTGAAATCATCTGACCTAGCTGAGGGAATTTACTTCAGATTTTCGTGATTTTCTTAGACTGAGATTTTGTTTCTTCATTGGTTCGATTCTTAAGCTCATTTCACTCTCTTTGAAGCCATTTCAGCTTGAGGAAGCCCTAGGCGCAGTTTTTTCAGAGCATGGGAGTGTGTTTAGAGTTGTGGAAGTGATTGATTGGAGGAGCTTTCTGTTAGACGCGATTTTTAGAAGAAAGAACAAGTCTTATTTCTGATTTTCGTGATTTCTACTTCTGGGAATTTGCTGCTTCAGAGGAGCCGAGTTTAAGAGTTTATTACACACCTTGAGGGCACAACCTTGTGGACAAAACCTGGGCGTCATCTTCACAGGCATGAGGGTCACAGAAAGGGCGTGATTTGGTGAAGCTGGGCGAGTTAAGGAAAACACGTCTTCAGAAAGGGAGAAAACGACTTCCCAATCTTCATAATAGGGTCGTGGCTGAGGGAAAATGGCTTCAAGAAAGATGTATGAAGAGTTCTAGGCTGGGCGCACTTCATTTTAGGATGAATTGTCCATTTCTTCAAAAGTGCTGTTGCTGTTCTTGCAACTCATGAATTTCTGAGGGCGCCATCTACATTCCTAAGCTGAAGACGATTATTGTATCCAGGCGTGGGCATGACTGAGATCTGAAGCTGCAATAATCTCATACGCAGCCTTTATACCTTCAGAAATGGGGTCGAGTTAATCTTTGAGGAGGCTGTGGGTTATTGCCAGTGCATCTGCCAATCTGAGAGGGGCGTGGGAACAGTGAATTGTTGCAAAGGCCACGTTGGAAGAAACCAAAGCAGCAGCAGGTGCAGCAGAGAATTTGGGACTGTGCAATCATCATCTTCAGGTCTGCCAGTGATTGAGTTAATTTCATGTATGTATATCAAACTGGAAAAATTCAAATTATTCTGTTACCTATGAGCTGTAAGCATTCTGGGTTGATAATTGTCAATAATACAATGGAGTAATTAACATGCTGTATGGGTTGAACCTTTATTTACCATCGACTGCTATGTACATGTACAGAAATCACATTATGAACTGCAGTGATTGTGTCCCATTAGGTCTGTGTATTGTCAATGCATGCTAAAGGACCTTTAGAGAGAAGTGTCTTGTGCTGAAAATATGATCTGGGTTGTTAAATGTATTTTCTGCAAACGTGTACCCTCAGAAAATCACAGTGAGCTGTTGTTACACTCTAAATAGTAACTCTGTGCATGTAAACATAGAATACATCTGCAGTTACAAAAATCTGGGTCTGCTGGGCATAGAAATTCTAATATTGCAACTCAGAAAATAGTATCACACTAATGTTCATGAACTATAATCTTTCCTATACTCAGAAACTACATCACAGTTAGCTATAATTGCTCTCTTGTTACTGTTGTGCATCGTTAGTGCCAGTGTGGAACAGTTAATGTAATGGTTGTCTTGTTAATGGGAATTCGAGCAAGGTTTGGTTGATGAAACAACTTAATTTTGAACGTGCTGCCATAGTTACCTGAATGAATTAGAACTGTCCTTGTTTATATGTACAACTTATGGTTGCTAAGACCTGCATACAACGAGCTCCCTTCAAATCAAATTAACAAACAGGAAATTATAACAGCAATATCAGCGCGCACATCAGGTGTTTGTCAAACTCTAAAGGGGTCGATACAGAAAATTAAGAGCAAAATTTTGCAGGGCTCTTACAGGAAACCTTCAACAAAAGATAGTAGAGAAAAGGAGCCAAGGTGTATTTCCAAGCATAGAAGAATATCACTCCTAGAATGGAGAATTCCTGCTTTAGAGTGCAAATTCAAGGGATGTCCTTAGAGTAAGAGATCGATATTTCACTAGACCAAGCACTTTTCTCTTGGATGGAAGAAGAAGATGTAATATTTGCAAATGATGCTCCTGTTGGAGTTAAAAGAGACACTGAGAGGGGGGGTGAATCAGTGTGAATCCAAAATGATATTCGTTGCTCAAAATGAAAGTTAAAACATATTTATACTTTGATCTCAATATAAAGATTAAGTCATTCATGTATTGAATGTAATATTTTGCATGCACAATTGAGAATTTAAATAAACAGAACAACAACATGAAATAGAAGAGCCATCACACAGAAACAAAGATACACAAGAGATTTTTTGCCAAGTGGAAAACCCTGAATCAGGGAAGAAAAACCACTTCAAGTGCCTTGTAGGCTTAATCAAAAAACCACTATTCACAATGCCTTGTAGGCAAGTTTTAGAGCACCCACTCAAGGAGCACCAACCCCTTGTTTTTGAGACATCAATCTCAGGGAGTACAAACCCTTCAACTTATGTTTTTCGAACAATAATGATAGCTCAGAGGATTACTCTATTTTCAGTAAAGCATAAATAACTATGTTCTCTCGTCTACATAATACCTTAAGGAACCAAAGCTTGAGTCCTTAAAATACTTCATAGAGAAGAGATTTTTTACAACATCTCTGCCTTTTATTTTCTTATTTTTATGCAGAGTTTTCAATACATTTCATTCAACCAAGATCAACTCAGAATTACAATAATAGTGCCAGCCCAGAAAAGAGTTTTTCTGTTTCATATTTATACATCTTGTTTCAGGTATCAAGTCTTCAAGAAACTTCAAATGTCAAGGAGAGCAGCAACGTAACTTCCTCTTTATTGTTTTAGTGTCAGAGAATCAAGAGTAGAGAAAAGCCCGAATAATAAGGCATTCAAGATTATGACTGAATCAATAAATCTTTGACAAGTGTAGATCAGAAAACTTTATCATTTTGCATATGTTTTCGCAAAACCTAGAAAACTGTAAGTAATAACATTTTGAAACAAGAATATTGATAACCCACGAGCATATTTGTTTATTTCATAAAACCCTTGATTTCAATCTTCAAAAAAAAATTCTAAATACCCATAATCTGTAAATAATAAATTCTATAAAAGATTTCGCATAGTAACTGAAAGGTAATCAAAGAGCATGTCTACCCAGTTTTAGAATTTCAAGAACCCTCTGCAAATATGAATGGATATCAATTAATTTTTAGAATACCCCAATCAGTATTCTTCTTTTCCAGAATACCCATGATCAGAAAAATAATAAATATGCAATATAACTGATGGAATCTCAATACCCACGTATTGAAAAAGACAAACCCTTATTCATAAAAGCTTTGAAATCATTTAAGAGCAATAAGAGAAACGGTTCTGGAAGAGCAATCATACTTGTGACATGATTCCCTAATATCCAATCGAAAAATGTAAGATATCCATTTATCCCCACAAATTTCCACGTGAATAACAGACCAAAGACCAATCATGGCTGTAACTTCAAAAAATAATCAATTCTGACAGAAGATAGATGCCAAATCAAGCTGATAAAGAAATGAACATAATCTTTTCATGAAAGAAATCATGAGGCAAAGCGCATTACCAGATCATAATGAAGGAAGGCCAAAAAATGAATACCATGAAGTTGTCTACATTTTTATTCTGCCTGAATCTGACTTCCAGCCAATAAAACACATCTGATAAAGTATTCTCTTGACTTCAAAGAACCAATTATAGTCATTTCTACTAGCTAGAGTGCAAAGAACAATAAGAAGCAAACTCAATGATCTCTCATGGCAGCTGCAAAGGTAGGGTTTCAAAAACATATTTTAGCAAGAGGAGTCAAGCACGAATTCTTCCCTAAACTCTTTTTTTTTCATTCGAATGACTCAACAAAAATGAAAGAAGCTTTGAAGTTTGAGTAATATGAGAATAATATCATTTTGAGGTCTGAGAGAAATCAAAGGCATCGATAGAATAATTACTCTTGAAATAAAGTTGACCACAAGGATTGAGCTATTCACAACCTTGACTGCCCAAAAAGTATGAAGATATCAACCAATTAAAAGTGTCCATTGAAACAAAGGTGATTACCAAGCACCATGTCGACCATTTCAAAACAATATCCCAGCTATAAAGTTGACCACACAATAATCATTATGTGTTGGATGATATAAAAGAGTGGCCATAGAACATAACCAAAGATGTCAACCTTGCAAAAGCATTTTCTAAGTTGTCCACAAAAGAATGAAGTTTCCCTTTCACCATTTTGTCATTGATTGAAAACAAACTCATGTAAGGCTGATGAAAATACAGTAATAGATCAAGCCTTGGTCAAAACTCCATCTCAATTGAATTTTGTATAATAAAAGTAACCTTGCAAAAGACTGAATTAAATAAAACCATTTGCCAAAGGTAGGGTCACCAAGATGATCATTAAAAAGTTTACCAAGATCGATGCCAACTTGAATTGAAATAATGAACCAATGAAATACCTGAGAAAGAGAGGATCAAGAACATGAAAAACTGAACCTATCAAAAACCTTGAAAACATTAAGATAACCTGTCGCTGTCAAAGAACACAAGCAGATTAGTACTGTCAAGAGATAAAAATATAAACTGAGTACTGAAACTAAAATAGAAGACAAGTATGCCAAGAGAGTAAATTGATCACAGAAAGCCTGAATGAAAACTGTCCACTGCAAATTAGAGACCAACTGAATATAACCAAGTTGAGAGAATCATCTGAAACTATAGAGAAGTTTGTCATCAAGGACAATCATAATTGAGTATCAACAGCTCCGATGACTAATGCCACACAAGTAAAATTGGACTAAAACACAATGTCCAAAGGAAGACTCGCTGGATAATATGTGCAACAAGCTCCATAATGCCCACAACCATAACAACCACAACCACAAGTGGAGCAAGTCATGTAGGCTCGACCCACTCAATAGTCGCAAGCTTTTCCATTACCAAGGAAAGAGGTGGATAAAGTACTAAGCCTGTCCACGTTGGATTGACCTCTCCCAAAGATGAAAGAGATACCACCATTCAAACCCAAGGTCTAGCCAATTAGAATGCTAAATGTGGTTGAACAATTGAAGAAGGTGCCCACTAATGTATCTCTATGGGACATATCAATTCTAAAACAAAATATGTTGCTCCAGAAGGCATTAAAGAAAGAAGAACAAATACCACAAATGGATATGATTACACCATGTAATCATGTTAGAAACAAGAAGCCTACATCGGAATCCCAACCTTCGAGAGCCACAACATACGTGAATTCCATGAAAAATGCAAATGTGAAAGAGGTAAGAAAACCAAAGCCCACACCTTTCTTTTTAACACTTATTGTGGGAGATAAGCTTTTACATAATAATATGATTGATTTGGGATCTAGTACTATGATCATGCCTAAACAAGTGGTCAACACCTTGAAAATCAAGTACGAGCCTCTCGAAAAAGGGATCATGTAGTTAGATGGGAAGAAGGTCCCAACCATCAGACACATCAAGGATGTATCTTTAACTCTCTTTTTTTGTGTCCAAGCCAAATCACCACATAAGAAGTAGTCATGATAGACACCCCCAAGTATTCAAGGGACTTTATAGCAAAGCTTAGTGGATATTTAGAGCTTGATTGGTCTCATTTGATATTGCGGACAAAGCACGGGGAAAAGATGAAAATCATGTCTAAATCCTTGCACCCTAAACATATAGCTGACAATGCGGTCATGTGTTTTGAAGTGGTGCATACCTCCTCAAAAAGGGAGACGTATTTGTAGAAATGTTAGAAAACGAGGAGGATACAAGTGATTGGACCCCTAAAGAGGAGGTCCTCCTTAATTAGATTATTGATTTTGACCAGTTTTGGAACTTCCATGCTATTGGATTGGGCACCTACGTGATCTTCGATGATGACCAAGTCTTCCTAAAATTGATAAAAAAGTAGAAAGATCCTAGTGGACCAGGCGACAACAGTCTATGGATGTTATATTTCGATGGCGCCAAATGCAAGATCAATTCCGGAGTAGGTGTCTGATTGATATCCCTAACTAGATCAAAGAACCAAAAAGATTTTCGCTTCTATTTCCCACGCTCAAATAATGATGCTAAATATGAGGCTTTGGTCCATGGTTTGTTTCTTGTAGAGTGGATGGGTGTGAAAAGAGTACAAGTTATTGGAGACTCAGAGTTGGTCATAAGCCAAGTATGTGGATAGGTGGCTACCAACAATGTAAGAATGAGGGCTTACATACATAGAATATGGGATTTGACCAAGAAATTTGAAGCTTTTAATATCCAAGTTATTCCATGATCCCAAAATGTCATCGCAAATTGGATGGATTTAAATGGTTCATAGTTTGAGCTGACTCTTGAATCAACAACAAAACAGAATGTAGTGCAGGTCATCATTCGACTGCCAATTCCTAACAATGATAAGAACTAGCAAGTTTTTGAGGATGATGTTCAGATTACTGCTTTCCTATGAAACTTAGAGAAAGTTTTCGATCATCCACAATCTAAAGCTAGAAGATCCATGAAAGGAAAAATGATCCAATTAAAGGGAAATAAGCTCATGTGAGGTTTGATTTCTCTCAAAAATATATTTCAATTGCAAGGGTGCAAGGAATAGCAAAAGAAGATTCACTGCTGATGCAAAAGACTACCAAGATCTCATTGTCAGGAATGGCAAAAAGCTAAAAGTCAGAAGAGATCACAAAGAAGGATAAAGAGAGACTAAAAGGACTATGTTCTAGATATGACAGGGTCATAGCTTGGACCTATGACGATCTTAGAGGATACGATCCAGGAATAATCCAGTACACTATTGACTTGGATGAAGGCTCAAAGCCTGTATGAAAGAAACAAAGGCCGATCAATTCGAAATTCAAGGCACTGATGACACAAGAGCTTACCAAATTAATTAAATAAAAAATAACATAACTGATCAAACATTCCACCTGTGTATCCAACCTTGTACTAGTGTAGAAGAAAAATAGTGATATTCAGCTCTACGTGAATTTCAGGGACTTGAACAAGGATTCGTTAAAGGATCACTACCCTTTTCCCTTAATGGAGTAGATTTTGTAGACTGTGGCTAGATCAAATATGTTCTTGTTGCTCGATGGTTTTTTGGGTTATAACCAGGTCTATGTAAAAGAGGAAGACTAGCACAAAAAAAATTTCATTACCAAGTGGGGAACAATTGTGTACTAAAAAATGCCCTTTGAACTCTCCAATGCTAGTGTGACCTTTCAGTGAGCAATGGATATCACCTTCAAGGGGTTGATTAATCAAATCATATTAATATATCTGGATGACTTGACTATTTTTTTGAAATCAAAGGGTGATCATTTTGATCATCTGGAAAAGGCCTTCTAGAAATGCCAACAGTTCAGGATTTCCTTAAATCCCAAGAAATGCGTCTTCAGAGTGCCACAAGGAAAGCTATTGGGATTTGTTGTATCAAAAGAAGGAATAGCCATAGACCCCGAAAGGGTGAAGGCTATAATAGAGCTACCACTACCAATCAACTAGAAGGAGCTATAGTCCTTTTCGGGAAAGATTAATTTTTTTAGTTGATTCATTTCAGACTTTGTACGCATCACGAGACCTATCATGCTGGTGTTAAAAAATAATTTAGTATTCAAATGGAACCCCGAAGGAAATCCAAATTTTGAGCAAGTAAAGGAAACCATCTCTATAGCCCAGATGTTAGCTAACCTGGACTTCTCCAAGGATTTCTTGCTCTACATCTACAGTGGCCAACATAGCATAGCTTCAATGCTTGCTTAGAAGGAAAGAGAAAGAAGCTGAGAACATCCCATTATGTTCCACTCTAGGACCCTCAAATGATATGAAAGCAGTTATAATTTTGTTGAAAAAAAGGCCTTTTCTATTGTCAAAAGCCTCAAGAAATTATGATACTTGGTATTGGCCAACAGGATCACCATCCTCATCGCCCATCCCTGTATTCAAGAATATATTACCAAAGGTGAAATAACTGAAAAGAGGGCCAATTAGATCACCAAGACCCTAGAATATGACGTAGTCATTCGATCGACCAAGATGGTTTGGGGAATAGGTCTCTATGAATACCTTGCATAGGAATTGAGCTCCTTGATAGAGGAAGAGACTGACCGGGTCTATACAAATCAGTTCAAGTTTGATGAGTCATGGGTGAGGGATAAGACACAATATATGCAAAAAGGGTAGTACTCGACTGACATTTCACCTCACAAAAGATGTTACTACCAACTGCAAGACCCTAGGTATGTACTGATTGAGGGGATTTTATTTAAAAGGAATTATGATGGCATCCTCCTTTGTTGCTTATATAAGACATAGACATAAAGAGTTTTAAATGAATTCCATAGTAGTCCTAAGGGCTCACACTTCTCTGTCAATACTACTGCTTTGAAGATAATGGGAGTAGGGTATTACCGGCCTTCCAAGTTCTCCAAGGTGCACCACATGGTGTGAAAGTGTACTTAGTGCCAATATTTCATCGCCAAGAGAAAGAACTTTTTCATGCCACTGAGCTTGATTGTGACTAAGGAACCCTTTGCACAATGGGTTTTGGATTTTTTCATAATGATAAATACCATCTCCATTGCTAGCCATAAATGGATACTTATGGTGATCGATTATTTTACAAGATGGATGGAGGTCGTTGCTCTAAAAAATACTACAAAAATTGAAATTGTCAATTTTCTTGAAGAGCTAGTGGCAAGATTTGGTTCGCCTAAGACCATCATATCTGATAATGCACGAGCCTTTGTAGGGTCTGGAATGTCATATTTCTCTATCAAGAATGGGGTCTAACTCAAAACTTCATCAAACTATTACCCATAGGGAAATGGGTTAGTAGAGTCGATCGACAAAAACCTTATCAAGATAATTAAGTGCATCGGGTCAAAACATCAAAAGGAATGGCACAAGCATCTATGAGCTGCTCTATGGGCTGACAAAATTATGCCTAAACAAATCTTGAAGGCTTCTCCTTATGAATTGGTTTATGGAAAGGAGGTGGCTTTTCCCATTTCCATAGAAATTCCAACATTGCAACTGTTAAAAGCCTTAGAAACTGAAGAGAGCATTGGAATAGAAGTAAGATTGGTGGAACTCTTGAGCCTTGAAGAAAAAAGGGAAAATGTGTATGACACCATGCTCGGGTGCCAACATATAGTCAAATGATGGTTTGATAGAAAGGCCTCCAACCTAGATTTCCAATAGGGAAGCCTTGTGTTAAAATATGATGAGCACACTATAAAACAAGGAAAACATGCAAAATTTGAAGCACTATGGAAGGATCCCTTCCACATTCATGCGTGCAAAGAAAAAAATGTGTATGAGAAAGAAGACATGGATGGAAACATTTTGGACATACCAGTAAATGATATTCATCTAAAATTATTCCATTAAAACACATAGGTTCTTTTTAAAATTTCATAGTTATGTACCATATGTAATTTTTTTTGTAAAATACGATATTCTTGTGAATAAGCCATGAGAATAACACAGGAATAATAGATAAAGTATTATATTATAGTCATTGAAAATATGTACACTATAATACGTTTATCAAGCTCGAAGCTTTGAGAGAAGTTTGAATCCTTCTCACGTAACACAAAAAGAGATACATTGCAAAAGGAAAAAAGGGGAGACGGCGCACAAAGTAAGCAGTGAAATTGAAGCCTCCATCCATTGCTCACAATAAAAAATATTGCTTCTTCAAGTTTTTCTTCAACAAGGTTGTAAGGGGGTTAACACACAACACATGCGGGCATGACACGACACAAACCTCAGTCCTTGGCACCATGGCTATATACTAGAAATTCAAAGTGATTTCTCCAATCAAGCCCAAGAATGCGGTCCATGCCATACTCCCTCAACATGAAGGAGGTCATAGGTTAGGATAGCGAGCGATGCCTTTCTAGGTCCATGGTACGAAAATCAGTAAGAAGGGGCAACCAGGGTACCTCCTCCCCATAATCAACATGCCTTTGATCTAGGTGGGTACTTGTCATAAAAAATTGAACTATTCCACATGCTCCAAATTTCATCACCATGTCAAAGATCTCTTCAAGAGCTTTCCGATGCATTTTGAACGGACCAAAATCCGAGTTTGTACGTGAAAGTTATGGTCGGTTAAAGTTGAGGGTTGACCATGACAATGTGGCAGGAATGATGACATGGCAAGAATGATGATGTGGAAAAAATGATGACATGACTATTTAAAATAGAATTTAAAAGCTGAATTCCCTTATATTTAAATTATTAAACATTTTAAGTTTTAAAAGCCCATACTACCAGATTTTTAAGGGGATTTATAAAGATTTATAAAGATTCATTAAGATTTTTAATGATCTTAAAATTTGTTTAGAGGATTTTAAAAGATTTTAAGGGATTTAAATGAGATTTTTAAGGGGCTTAAAATATCAAAAAGATTTTCATAAAAGATATTTTAAAACTAAAATTAAAGTTAATCTCCAAACTTAAAACAAATTTAATCCTTATGATTTTTATAGTCCGAAATTATGAGGGCCATGAATATACGGGAGACAGTTTGGTTTTATTAGTGTTGTTAAAACTAATATTAAAACTAATCAACCTCTAAATGGCTTTCCTATGAGGAAAGGCAAAAAATAAATAAACAATATGGAACCCGAATGGAAGAATTTGTTTTTTTAAGGGGGTAATGGTTGAGATTATTGTTTTATTTGTAAAAATAAGGGAAATTTGTTGTAAGGGGATTATTTTATTAAATATGGCGGTTTAACCCCATATGGGAAAATTATGTATAAAAAGGGGGGGATTTAGGACTTGGAATAACCAAGTGGTGATTTTTATGAGAGAATTCTGAATTGTGGAGAGAATTTTGTATGGAGAATTTGAGTGTCTGAATTTGTGCTAGGAGTGTTACTCTGCTGCACTTGAAAGAGGAAGACTTTGAAACTCTTGAAGACTTGACATTGTATTCTATTGATTCCTTGTAATCAGTTTGGAGCATAATCAAGGATCAGTCACTCTTTGGAGAGGGACCCGAAGATGTAGCCATATTGGTGAACTTCGTTCTCAACTTGTGTTTTGTATTCTCTCTTCTATCTCTCTTATATTTTGTTCATCACTTTGTTATTGCTTTGATTATTTAAGCATTTTAAATTACGTAATTACATTTTCAAGACCTTCAATTTAATCATTTTGAAAGTTATTATTCACGTGCAATAGTCCTAGATCCTAACATCAGATCAAGTGGTATCAGAGCTTTGTTGTGATTGGTGTTCGCAGAGGTGAATGATAACGAGAGTGAAGAACTTTTCCAAAGATGGAAGGATCGGAAGCTGGAAAAAAATTAGAGCTTGATGAGAAGAGTTTTCAAAAAAAATTTCTCAAAATGAAGGCAACGGTAGAAGTTCTTTTCTAGGAAAGGCGGGAAAAGTTGGAACGGAAGAAGCGCAAAAAAAGAGATTCGTCGAAGCGAGAAAAGCATGTGGATTTAAAGGATAAAGGGAAAAGATCAGGAGGTGGTGATGAGCCTCCAAAAGTTCCTTCTTCTCCATCTTCTCCATCTTCTCCTTCTTCTTCTATAGATTCTACTTCTTCTGCTAATCCTTTCAAGGTTGCACATAAGCCTAAAATTAAATTGGATGTAAAATTTGATCTAAGTATTGTGGAGAATTGAATGCTGAGAAATTAGATGACTGGGTTCAACAAGTAGAAGTCTATTGTAGAGTCCAAAATCTCTTTGATGATGCTTCTAGGATCTAGTTAGCTACTCTTCGGTTGGGAGAAACAACTCTCACCTAGTGGGAGAGTGGAACTCGGGCATAAATTTCACAACATGGTAGAGTCAATTTAACTTGGTCATAATTTGTTAATGCTCTTAATAAGCAATTTTATCCCCTAGGCCATATGCAACAATTAATGATGGACTGGAAAATGTTTAGGCAAGGGAAAGTTCAAACTGTCAAAAAGTACACCCATGGATTCAGGAAAAGGGCTATTGCATTGAATGTTCCATTGTACACCTAGAATACCTTGCTTAAGTACATAGGTGGTCTTCACTCTTATCTATGACATTCCATTTTGGTTTTGAATCCTAGTAATCTAGATGAAGTATGTGTTCAAACCACACACTTAGAGTCGAGAGGTAAGGGTACTTTCATTGATAATTTTGACATGAAGCCATCTAAGCCTGAAGGTAAATATGAAGATAAAGGAAAGGGGAAGAAGACAACTACAATTAAGAAGAAGGATGATAAGCTCACATGCTCTCATTGTGATAGACAAGGTCATGATGAAGATCATTGTTGGCAGTTGCATCTTGAATTGAAGCCGAAATGGGCTCGTAAACAAAAAGGTAAGAATGAGTCCAAAAATGTTGTTATGGATCTCGGTTCAGAGTATGAAGATGAAACTAAGATAACATCAATGGGTTTGAAAGGTAAGGCTCCCATTTCCAGTGTTTCCTTTGATAGTTGTGGTTCTACTTCTCAAGCTAATAATGTCCCTGAAGATAAGAAAAGAAATGAGCTATTTCACATAAGGGTTGTTGCTAAGCATACTAAAATTGATGCACTCATAGATAGTGGATCTCAAGTTAACTTAATTTCTAAAGATGTTGTAAGGAACTTGGGATTGAAAACTACACAACATAAGAAACCTTATCCACTAGGTTGGGTTTGTGAAAATAATGAATTGCAAGTAACAAGGTAGTGCATTTTGAGATTCACAATCACAAGTAAGTTTGTTGATGAGGTACAGTTTGATGTGGTTCCACTAGATATTTGTGGGATAGTGTTGGGTAGCCCTTATTTATATGATCGGAAGGCTATTTCAGATAGGGAATTTAATCATTATCATTTGTTTAAAGATGGTATCAAGTATATTGTACATTCTCTTAGGATCAAGACTGATAGATCTTTTGCAAACACAAGGTAGTTAAAAAGGGTGATTAATGCAAGTAAAGATTTGTCTCTTATGTCTATTAATTCAGGTGGTTCTAGAAATGAACTTGAGGTAGTCAAGGCTAATAAGATGTTGTAGGCTACACGAACAATACAACATGAGCAAATAGTAAATGAATGCATTGATGATCCAAGTCCGCAACTTTTGGTTGGGAATTTGGAGATTCCTTTGGGTAAAAATGTTCCTGTTGTGAAAGATAGACATGTTGATTCATTCTCTTTCATATCTACATTGTTATTCAACTTGATATTAGTCAGTGTTTATTGGTTAATGGCTATAATAGTTGATGTAGATGCTTATGGAAGTGATAGAATGATGTATGTATTCAACAATATTGTTGTAGTCCTGATTGTGGTGTTCAACCAGGTGTACAAATGGACAGGTGATATAGGAAAAGTGGGGAGGCCATGCCCTCACCTAAATTCTGAATAAAAGTAACTTTTGGAGGTCTAAAAACTCTTTAGTGGGGAGGACTGATCTAGGTGGATACTTGTAATATAAAATTTAAGTGTTCCACATGCTCCAAATTTCATCACCATGTCAAAGATCTTGTCAAGAGCTTTTTGACGCATTTTGAACGGACCAAATTCGAGTTCGTACGTGAAAGTTATGGTCAGTCAAAGTTGAGGGTTGACCATGATGATGTGGCAGGAATGATGACATGGAAAGAATTATGACGTGGAAAAAATGATGACATGACTATTTAAAATAGAATTTAAAAGATGAATTCCCTTATATTTAAATTATTAAACCTTTTAAGTTTTAAAAGCCCATACTACCAGATTTTTAAGGGGATTTATAAAGATTTATAAAGATTCTTTAATATTTTTAAGGATCTTAAAAGATTTTTAGAGGATTTTAAAAGATTTTAAGGGATTTAAATAAGATTTTTAAGGGGCTTAAAATATTAAAAAAAATTC
>VDFB02379711.1:170252185-170388049 GCA_007258455.2 Sequoia sempervirens | reverse complement strand
ATGTACATACATGTAAAGGGATTCAATACATATAAACATAACACATATTATAAGCAAAGAGACAAATGTATGTATATATCATATAAGAAAATATATGTACATATCATATAAGCAAAATGTAAATTAAAGATCATCAAATGCCAAGTACTAAAGATCGGCAAATAAGTAAATGTATGTATATCATATAAGCAAATGTAAGTTAGAGATCATCAAATCTCAAATACTAAAGATCATCATGTATAAGCAAATGCATGTGGTAAAGATCAAAAATCTAGTTTGCATGGCCTAATATGAATGTCTACTCCTAGTCGAATGGCCATATGAATGAGAACGGTCCTGCTCTGATGGATGTGTTGAGCCCTACAAATAAAATTGTGTACAAGATGTGTTAAATACATATAATTTATATATTAAATAAATTTTATGAAGTATTATTAAATGAACTTGTATTTTTAAATATCAATCTAGATCTATGCATACATAAATATTGCATGTACATATACAAATGTGATTATATAAAAATGAAAAACTCACTATCCACTGGCAGCAGATTCATCCACAGAGTCACATCGATCATGCACACGATCTGGACCAAGGCTAGGAGTGATATGAGGTATGTCCACCTGTAACAATATATATACATATATATATCAACTTACATGAATATCTAGTTAAAAAAAAAATTAAAAATAATGAAAAAAGAATTGAAACATGCACATGCACACATACATGAATATCATCTGATATTGGATGACCTAAGTCCTCTGAAACAGTCGCCTCCACCATATCCACCAAATGGTCAAGCGACGAATCAACATCTGCATCCATCTGATCTATCCCATGGCGTGCCATAAATGATGAATGTAGAGGACTATGAAGGTGAGATGGCATCGGCGATGATGAACTAGAACCAATCAACATATCAGTAAAACCCATAGTCTGTGCAGTTGTCGAATGAACTGTAGGTGGATCCTGATGCACACTAGTGCTTGGCTGAGAGTGATGGGATCTTGGAACTAAACGACCTCTATGTCTCAAATGATCTCTAACATTCTCTATACCGATCCCATTTTCTGATGCAATGTTGGCATATGCCTCCATGAGGTCTCATTAGGTAATGTAGAGTCATCGCATTGACGCATATCTCTGTAAGTGCATCAAGGCTGTGTAGGAGGATGTGACCAGCGTAAAAGGATCATGGTGAGCCCTTTGTGCTGAAATGGCATGGATTAGGAGTCTAGACGTAAATATTGACCTACGATCATCGGATATCCCTGGTGGTGCTTGTACTTGAAGTATCTCTGGTGTCAATTGCTTCCTTTTGGGAAGCAATGGCAACCTCATCTGCTATGGGGGATAGAGCTGGGGTGAGAGCAGGAGATCTCTTGCCAACCAATGCCCTAAACACTGGGGTTGGTCTATCTACTCAACAATAGGTGGGCCTATCCATAATCCTACCATGCCCCTGACCAGCATATGGTGCAGTCCGGGCAAGGTGCTGAGGCCCAAATGGACCTCGACGCCAAGCATTGAACAAAATACAATGGAATCTGGTTATTATTTGGGTATAGACCATGTGCTACGAGAAATCGTGGGTAGATCAATAAGGCCATAGCATGATCGACACATATAGTGACCTGGTATCCCCTAACCTTATGCACATTTTGATAAAATGGAAAACAAGTGGTTTTTATCATTTCTTTGGTGACACTATCATGTATTTGTTTAAGGGGAACATCACCATGTACTTCTTTCTACATGCGGGAAAGAATAGCAGTCACTCTATCTGAGGAATATGCACTAGTACTCTCAAGTTCATCTTTTAGTTTTTCTAGACTATGCAATATTAACATGCATGGTTCACTATATATCCCTGGGTTTGCACCCTGTGCTAATGAATCTCTCAATTTTTTTAATCATTACAGTATTTACAAACAAAGAATGGTATGAGTGGAACATGTCTGCATTTTTTCCATGTTTATATATATATATATCTGATACACCTAAAAGAGCAATGAGACTTTGGTAAATAATATATCTAGATAAAGGGAATACAAATCTAAAATAGTTGTAATAATTCATCTACTTATCAATAATATTTTCATACCATTAACAATTTAAAAAGAATTGGAAGACAACTATAATCTATAACATAGCATCCTTAAATGGTTCAAATTTTAAATGAAACGATGAAAGAAAGAATAAGAATACAAAGATTACTATAAAATTATTTGAAAATAATTGGGGATAAAATATTTAATCTAATGAATTGTTAACATAAATGAACTTCAAAAGAAATAGGATTATGTAAGTGAAAAAAAATTTCCTATTGCCTTCATTGAACCTAAATTTATCTAGTTAAGATATGTCTAAAATTAAGAATTCACACTAGAATATCAATATTCCATAAGAATCTCATAAAGAGAGGATGAATTTAATGGAAGATATATAAAATCCTCCATATGAGGGAATTTTATCATTCTGATATGAGTGAATCATCTCAATTATATAGCCAAGAACATCAAAATTATAGATTGGAAAGCAAAGCCGTGAACATTTATCCTTATTTTTACATATGTATAAAAGTTTAGATACCATCAAACTATTTAAACTTATAGATTGCATAAAGCTATAAATTGAATCGTTAAAACTAATTTATTAAGAATAAAATCTAATAAAAGTTTGACATATTGAATGTAAGTTTATTATAAATATCACCTAATCAACCATACATTTTTATATATATTTAAAATATATAGTGTTGCCTTACATAATTTTTCACTATATCTTGGCGTGGATCTCTTCAACTAGATCAATTAAAATTATTTGTAATGTTGGAAAATGGATTTAATATCATTAGAGTTGTCATGGAACCTCTCTTGATCAATGATAGATATTATCCACTTCTCGAGAATATAAATATGTTCGAGATAACTAAAAATAATTTGTATCCCTGCATATCCCCTTTTCATCCAATGCTTAGCCTACCTCTTAATTGAGATCCTCTGCAATTAGTTCAAATCTTCTAAGGATTTTATTTCAATGGGCTTAATACATCATTGGCAGAAAATTTATTAGTAAATTACTAAAGAGGCAAAACAAGTTTTTTTTTCTATTTAGATCCATATTTTTTTCCATTCTAGATCTCTTTCTCTAGCCATATTCTTATTGTAAGATCATAGTAAGGTAGTGCAATAGATTTAATTGCATCATTCCACAATTGTATCCACTTACCATTTTGATGAGGTCTAGGAACATCAACCAAAGGGATATTAGGAAAGCAAGGTGATCAATTTGATTGAGGTGGGAAGTGTTGAGCTTGAAGGATAGATTATTAGGTATGAGGAATAAGAAGTTTGAAAAGTTTAAAGAATTGGGAGGTGATATGTGAGATGGGTTTAATAGAATCTACTTAAATAAGGGTGTTTTGTGGAGAGGGGACAATGGAAAGAGAAATAACTAAGTTTTAATCTATCAATACAACTAAGTTTCCCTTAGTTAACCATCTCTTTAGTTGGTCCAAGTGAACTAGTGATCAATATAAGAATATTTTTTGTCTAAAATGGGATCTAAACCCCTCATGGTATTTCTAGTTAGGATGTAGGAATTCAATTATTTTTTAGAGAGTTTATGAGAACTAAACCAACTTGTATCTTGTTTTCTTCCACCATATCATATCAATTTAACTTGAGATGAGGAGTCATTAGGCATGTACAATAAAGAAAAAATGAATAGGTATTCCTTGGATTAGTAACTGTAAGCACTAAGCACAATTGTTGTTGGGATCCACTCCTCAATAGATGATAAAATTAGCCAAGTATTGGGAAAGGTGGGTCAACCTTGCATCCTAATATTTGATTTATTATTTTGTCCTCATATTAGGAAATGAGCATACCTCACTTTATGTTGTTGAAAAGTTATTTGTCATTTGTTAGATGCTTCAAAGGGAGTGTCTAAGATGTTCTAAATGCATATAATATTATTATAGTTTTATAAGATGAAACCCTCTTATGACATATTCTTATGACATTTAATAGCATGACTATAGAATATTTATAGTAAAGTATTGACCAACATTATGAAAAATCATAAGAAATCTTTTAAGAAATAGCAACTATGTCAAGGAAAAAGATGTGGACATTTACAAGAAATTTTTTTTAAGAAAAAGTGGGAGACCACTTATAATTTTATTTATATATAATATTTTACATATAGCTGGTTCAAGCGGACATACTGGCAGGAAAGAACCAGCAAGAAAACCCCCAGTTGTAGTCTGAGTAACAAATTTTACAAATATCAAAAAGATGGTAGTGAGGTCCTAGTACAAATGACCAATTGTTTGATTACAATGTTACAAAAGCACATTGGTTGAATACATCAGTACATATGCACATTCTCTTATGCACCCAAAATACCCAAAAGAAGACATCATACTAGATATACCCGTGACCCGAAAACATAACACAATGGAGATTACAAAACCTTACTAAACATAAGACTGATAAGCTAGGAAGCCACTTTCAAAAAGATGCATATTTTCCACCAACATGCTGAAAGCCATTAACCGAGCTTTCTTTTGTTTCCACTCGTTTAACTTTGTGTTGGCGATCATGCTCAAATGAAGGTTTTGATTTGTTTTAATATCAGGAACATAACGATAACAAAATTTCTTTTTGGATGAAGATGGAAGTTGCAAATCGTGAATGCAAACATGACTTCTCAAGAAAGAAATGGCATGATATTTTCTTTTTAAATCATCAATCTCCTCCATGGAAATGGCAGATCTGTATCTATTTAGAACTTGGTAGAGATGTGAAGAAGTGTCATGCATTGTGGATAATAACATGCCTTGGAATATGTGAACATAGGTATCTTCTTATGAAACAAAACCTTCTTTGAATAATTAACATTAGAAATTAATACAGTTTGGCGAGCATATTGTATAATCACACTAGAAACCAACAATGGAAGATTGAGAGTCTCAACTAAGAATTCCACCTTATAGATAACATTCATACTAGAAGCCAACAACAAAAGACCAAATTTCATTAATAAAGTTCATGTGTTATATATCATGCCTTTGAGGGGTCCACAAGTACCATGAGCCTTTTGAAATCCTTCTCCATCTAAATGCATCCATTCCAAGACCATTGGGAGGTGGGTATACAATATGAGCCAAGTATTAATTTATAATGTTAATTATTGAAAGAAGGTATATAAATTATTCGAGCATCTTAATTCTCATACAGAGTTACATCTTAGTCAATTTCTCAATGTATGAGTTCCATATATTTGCAAATTTTTCTTAATATAAAAACATATTTTATTTCATTAAAATTAACCTATCTATTGCATGTTACAAAGGATGCTCTTATTTTAAATTATAATATATTTAATTCAAAATTAATTAGTAATTTTCAAGATAGAGTACACAATTTCTTTAGTTAAAATAAAATAATATTCTTATTTCCATGTGAGAGTTATGTAGAATGGTAGTTTGACATGTCTCGAAAATATTTCTTTCATATATACTAAATTTTTATCATTGTACATTATGAGTGAATCATCTCAATTATATATCCAAGCACATCAAAAATTTATAGAGTGGAAAGAAAAATAATCACACATTTATCATATTTTTGTAAGGTGTTTGAAAAAACTAAAAGTTTCCCTAGAAAAAACTATTTAAGGAATAAAAAAAATGGAAAGTGTCTACCTCATTGTATGTTCACCTTTCCCATATAAAAGATCATGGAAATGCTAAATGAGTTGATATAAGAATTTTTAAGAATGAAGGCACAAAATTCATAACACTAATCCTAAAAGAAACAAGAAAGGCAATGAATAAAATATTCCTAGTTATTTTGAAAGAAACTTTAAAAGGTTATAAATCCCCTTCACACCCCTTTCTAAATGAAGATAAAATAAATAAGTTACCAAATATTTCTTAGAGTTTAAGGTGGTGATTTTAATATGATTTGATAATAAATAAGATAAATTAGATGAAATCAAGTTTTGTTGTAAAGAATTGATGAATTTTGGGGAATAAAATGAAAATAATTTTGAGACCTAGTTGACTCATTAAATGGCAATAAGATAGATTTTAAAGGCTTTATTTAAAATATGTAATAGTTAGATATGTACTAATACATTATATTCTCTATTAGATAGTTATTTCTTCCATAACAATTTCTTACAATCTTATAATTTATTAATAATAGTGATGTGTGCATCCCTAGACACTCTTTGATAACCACACTATTAATGTTTCTATTTTTACTATAGCATACTCTAATTGAAAAGCATGTAAAGACGAAGGGTTAGTTAACCTTGATATTAATGCAATGAAAGGTGGGATTATCTTGATGGTATCAAAGTTATCTTAAAGATATATCGAAGGTTTTTCTTCTATGCCTGAACACATTTAGTGAAATATAATGAATATGTGTTATCCTAGAAAAATATGTATAGCATTAAGGATAAAATTTAGACTTTAAGTTGAAAGAAAATGTCAAATATTTAGAATAAAAATGGTGGGGATGGAATACAAGCTTCAAGAATCTCCTTGTAATAATTAGTTGCAATAATAAATGATTAAAACTAGACACGAATGGATATGTCACCAATAATTTTTAGATAAAATGACTAAAATTAGAGCCAAGATATCTTAGTTCAAGTATCAGGATAAAGGTATCAAATTCTTATTCAATGTAAACATAGCCGAGTTTGATAGATAAAAAGTTGGCCCCATTAATACTAGGGGAGCATTGTCTAATGAGATTAAGTTGACACTATTCAATTTTTAGAAGTTAGAACCCTAACATTTATATGAGAGCTTGTAAAATAGAACCTTATTAGGAAGAGTAGGAGAGGAGAAATGAACCCATAATAATTATACTTATACAAATAAAAATAATAATAATGTTTAACCATTTCAAAATGTTAAATTTGTTTCACTATGATGATCAATAGCTAATTTGTACAAGGAGGCCACAATTTATAGGGAAATGAAGACTACATAAGAGGAGAATTTATAACATAGTAGATTGGTTGTAGTTGTTTCTTTAGCATTAACTATTTTCTATTTTTTCTTTTGTTGTTGAATATTTTATTTGGTCTCTTAAAACTTATCAATGGTACTTGATCTTCATAATGATTATTTTCTTCTTTTTCAATTATTATCATCTTAGAAGGAATGCCATTTCAATTTAGAGCAGGAAGAAATGTATTTTTCTTTTAAAGTATTTAAAATATTATATTTATTTGATGGTTCCTTCTTAACCTCTTCCACTCCTTGGAAAAAATTATCCAACCACTTGAATCTCCTTATATTAATCAATTTACCTCTATGATTTATGTATGTGTTTTTAGTGATTTACTCTTTATCCTTTCAATTTATTCATGATATACTTTAATATAGTTATATGTTCAAGTATATAATAGTTTTTCATAATTGGATATGCCTTAAGAAACTCTTTAAACATGAAATTATTTGATGAGGGAAGATATAAATTAAGGTTATTCTTTCTTACTTACCTCATGTGCTCATCCATATTTTTTGTCCATAAATATCTCAAATCAAATTGGATTTTGCAAAGAGGATAGCTATATTTTAAATATTCACTCTTAGTCAAATTCATTTATTTCTTTGTACAAATTTAAAATTGATTTATGTAATTTTTAATTTTTAATAGTTTTAACATGGATATATGAAGAATAGTTTTAAATATATATATAGTAAAGTGGACATATTTTTATATTTTCCTAATACTAGAAAATTTAATAATATCTTCATTCCTTCTAATCCTAATAGAACTATTTTATTATACATTTCATTTCAAACAATCCTAGTTTCTTTACGCTAGAATTTATTCTTGATTCATACATTTTGGTTCTGTATTTTGGAGTAATGTCGCAAGACTCAAGGCAAAAGGAAATATGAAGAATTTTTATCAAAGTTTCCATTGTATGCACCCCTAAACTTTATATCATAGGCTGATTTGATATAATTTCTCAAATAAATTTGTTAATGAGCTATTTTGATATAATGCCTCAAAATAGAGATTTCCAATAATAGTGTTTTTGGCCAATTATGATAGAAATAGTGTTTTTGATATAATACCTCAAATAAATTTCCAATAGTGTTTTTTGATATAATTCCCTCAAATAAATTTGTTAATGAAGCTGTTTTGATATAGGGTGCATACAAGTAAGACACTATTTCTATCATACTCCATCAAAAATTACCATGAACTATTTGATAAATGCCTCAAATAGAAATTTGTTAATGAATTGACATTATAGGGTGCATACTGTGGAAACACTATTTCTATCATACTCCATCAAAATTACCATGTATTGTTTGATATAATGCATCAATTAGAGATTTGTTAATGGGCTGATATAATGCCTCAGAATGGGGTGGAGGTTGCCCTGAGTAGGAAATGTATGCAAATGTGGAAGCATAGGCGGGCATGTTAATTTTTTATTAATTAAGTATCATAGAAATGAGTGTATGTTGAAAAAGGCTTTAGAAACTTTCAAAAATCACGGGTTTCAATTCAACAAATTTGAAAATTTTGCATTTAGGGTTTCAAAATTTAACAAACAAATGCATTTTGAATCTCTGAGGAAATTTAAATTTAATGGAAACCCTGGTGCTCGATATGCAAGAGTTGGGTTGATGAAATTTGGAGAGACGAAGTTGAGTTTGCATTCACCATTTGCAGATCACGGTCTCCGTTTGCCGCATGCACAAGCACAGGGAAAGCAACTGGTAAAAAGTGAAAATGACAGTCGAAAATGATAATGTTTTTTTTTTTATGTCTTATTTAAGGGGGTTCGGTTGAACCCATGTTCGACTGAACCCCTTAAAATATTATTATTTTTGTTTAGGGTTTGGGGGTTCAGTCGAACATATAATGTGGTTCAGTCAAACCATTGAGTTTGACCGAACCCATTGAGTTTGGGGAAAGGAAAAAAATGAAATTTCCTTCCTCATAAAATTTGTAAACCACTGGGGAGATGGTGTCTCTGGTCTCTACGTGTCGAGCTAGGGCATCCGTGCCCTAGCTTGTTCCTGTTTTCTTCTTGGTTGTGCGTCGTGAGGGGAGGGCATTTGTTTGCGTGCAGGGGGTTTTGTTTTTGTAGTGTTTGGTGGGTGGTGTTGGAAGGCGTTCGGTGGCTGGGTCTCTTCTGTTGCTTGCGGCCTTCCTTCATTTGTCCTTGGTGCTTGGTGGCTATGGCCAGGTGTTTGGGTGTGTTGCTGTGGCATGTGTGGGTGTCGGGTGCTCTGGTGGGGCATGGTTGAGCTGGAGGGTGGGCTGTGATAGGTAGTGGGTGGGGCTAGGTGTAGGGAGAAGAGAGTGGGATGTGTGCGGGGTTGGTGGTGTTTGGTGCTACGACAAGAGGTATTTTGTGTGTCCTCATCTGAGGAGGTGTGGGGTTGCATGGTGCCTTTTTCCCTTGGGTGTTCTTTCTGTTCCTGGGGCTCTAGTGGGCTTTCATGTCAGATTAGGGAATTTTTTCCTATATGTTGCATGGGGAATCTTTTGGGGTTTTCCCCAAAATGGACTTTTGTTCGGCGTTTGGCTCGAAACCCTCTCTATAGGGCTCAAAGATTTTTGATAATAATCTTTTTTTGGTGGAGCCTAAAAAAGTCGAGATAGGCTCGACAGGAGGGCCTAGAATTTTGAAGATTAATGGGTGCCTCGAAAGGTGTAAAGAGAGGCCGAATGTAGTCATTCTGATGGAGATGTTGGCAGAAGATATTGATTATTATTCAAGGCATTCTCTTTATTGCAAATTCTTGGGTTTGAAAATTTTGTTGCAATTCTTGGATACGTGTGCTCAAAGGACATGGATGCCAGAGGGGGAGATGGAGATCCGCCTTTTGGCGAATAACTATTTCATGGTTACATTTGACTGCATGGCTGATCAGAATAGGGTTTTTGAATGAGGCCCATACTTTTACAACCAGGTGGGATTGTTTATTAAGCCATGGCATGCTGGCTTCAACCCGGCGGAGGAGCTTCTGAATTGGGTTCTAGTTTGGGTTCATCTTCCAAGGCTCCCTGTGGAATGCTAGTGCAAGGATGTGTTGTACTTATTAGCCTCAAAGTTGGGGAAACCTGTGGGTTCATCACAACAAACACAATTCAAGAAGGTAATGACTTTTGCTCAGTTTTGTGTGGAAATTGACTTAAGTAAGCCATTTCCAGACTCTTTAGAAGTGAGTGTAGGAGAATATTTGTGGGTGTAGTAGCTAGATTATGAAATGCTACCTTTCTGTTGTCATTTCTGTCATGAGTATGGTCACCTCTAGTGTAGATGTCCAAAGGCCAAGCCTTTGGAGGCTCAATCTCCTTAGCCTTCAAATAATCCACCCAGAGTGGAAAAGGGAAAGGATCCCATTCAGGGTTTTGGTGGCAGGGAAGATGGTTTTACTCCCATTATAGGCCGAAATAGAAATAAAGGACATAAAAGGACTTTGAAGGACAGGCAGGAGGAGGACACCTTCAATAGGTTCGAGGTGTTGGAAGATCTTAGTCAATAGGAGGTGAACCTGGTATTTTTGGATCTTGATCATGGGACTTTGGATATTGATCAGCATGGCCCTTCCGTTGAGGCAATTCTTTCTCCCCAACAGGAGGGGGGTATGGGAGTGTCATGCTTAGAGGAGGTCAAGAATAATCTTGGATAGGCGGGAATAATCTTGGACAGGCAAAGATTAATTTAGAGGTGATTATGGCTCCGCATGTTGATGGGACTTTGGACCTGGTGACAGATTGACAGATGGGAGTTCAGGATGAGTTGGGTGGTAGTGCTGAGGCAGTGAAACATAGTGCGGATAAGGCTCACCTCTTGCAGAAAGTGGGTTCGGAGGTGGGTAAGAAGAATAATAAGTCATCCTCTCAATTGGGTATTTTGCAAAAAGATCTCAAGAAAGGGGGGCGGAGAAAATTTCTAAGCTAGGAAGGAAGAAGTATGTGGAAAAGATTAAGATGATAGGGGAGACTTTGGTGGAGTCGGGGTCAGTCAAGACTCTGGATTCACATTTTTCATGCCCCTTGAAATGATAGTTCTCTCTTGGAATTTACAGGGCTTGAATAGTGGCCCTAGATAAAAAGTTGTTTGGGATTTGATTAGGCGTCATTCTCCTGATGTTCTTTTTCTACAAGAGACTAAGCTATCTTTGGAGGGTATGATGGATTTAGTTCCTAAGTTATGGAGGAATGGTGAATGTCAATGCACTGGTGCTCAGGGGTCTTATGGAGGATTGGCATGCTTATGGAACCCGCGGAAGATCTGCCCCCAATGGTGGGTGTCTTTTAAGTCCTCCCTTTCCATGGTGGCTTCTTGTTTTATGTCAAGGGAAATTGCTATCTTCTCCAATGTGTATGCACCTGTGGATTTGCAGGGTAAGCAACTCTTGTGGTCCAACATTATTTTAGTTCATAGCTTATTTCCTTACCATCCTTGGATTATTGGAGGTGATTTTAATGCTATCACAGATCTTGTGGAGAAGCGGGGTGGTATCGCAAGGCTGGAGGCTTTGACGTTGTTGCTTCAGGACAATATCTCTACTCTGAATCTTGTGGATATCAAGCTGGGCAATGGTCTATTTACTTGGAATAATAGGAGAATAGGAGATGCTTCTATTTCATAAAGACTTGATAGATTTTTGGTGTCTAGTTTTTGGTTGGGGGACAGGTGGATGACTAGTTCTGAAATTTTGGATGGTCGAGGTTCTGACCATTGGCCAATTAAGCTGGTGGCTGAAGTGCCTCAATGGTGTGCTAGACAGACCTTTAAGTTCCAACTCATGTGGCTCACAGATGAATCTCTTCATGATTTTCTCCCTGGTTGGTGGGATCTTGGGAAGCCAACTTATGGCACTGCTATGTACTCTTTCTCAAAGAGGCTCCAGCATGTTAAATACAAGTTGAAAAGATGGAATAGGCAACATTTTGGTAATTTGTTTCAGGAAAAAGAAAAAGCTCGAGATAATCTGGACCTAATTACCAGAAAGATTCGTGATCAAGGCCTCTCAGAAGAGTTGAGTTCATTAGAGGTTGCTGCAACAAAAGAGGTTGAGGAATGGGAGTTAAGAGAAGATTTTTTTTGGAAACAGAAGTCTCGTATTGAATGGCTTCAGGTTGGTGATAGGAACACTTCTTTTTTTCCATAATTCAGTTAAAGATCGGAGGCAAGGTAATGCCATTTCTTCTCTCTTGTTGTCTGATGGGGAAACTTTGTCCTCTTCCGCTTCTATTTCTGCTGAATGCATTTAGTATTTCTCTACCTTATTCTTTGAGGACTCACCTCCTGCGGAGGAGGATGAAGCATAGATTCTTGATTGTATCCTGTAGCTGGTGACTAATGAAATGAATGAATCATTGCTTTCTCCTATCACCTTGTCAGAGCTTGAGAATGTTGTGTTCCAGATGAAGAAAGGTAAAGCCCCTGGGCTTGATGGATTCCCAATTGAATTTTTCAAGAGTTCTGGGAAGTGGTTAAATTGGACCTCTTAGAGGTTGTTCAGGAATCCTTTATGCATAAACAAATGTTGAAGTCTCTAAATGCTAATTTTTTAGCTCTTATTCCAAAGAAGGAGGGAGCTAATTCTTTGGATATTTTTAGCCCTTTGCGCTATGTAATGTTGTGTATAAAATTATTACTAAGTTGATTGTGGAAAGGCTGAAACCTTGGCTTGGTGGGCTAATCTCTGAGGAGCAGGGGGGTTTTGTTGCTGGTAGACAGATAATGGATGGGGTTGTTATTGCTGCTGAGACCATCCATTCTATGGAATCCTTAAAAGAAAAATCTATGTTTATCAAGTTGGACATGGCTAAAGCGTATGATCGTGTTATATGGAACTTTTTGTTTAAAATTCTTAGAGCTTTTGGCTTTTCTGAGGGTTGGATTGAATGGGTCAGGAGTTGTGCCACTTCTTCTTCCTTTTCGGTTCTTATCAATGGTGAGCCCACTTGTTTGTTTGGCACTTCTAGAGGCCTCAGGCAAGGAGATCCCCTGTCTCCTTACTTATTCATCCTTCTTGCGGAAGGCCTGGGAAGGCTCATGTGTGCTCAGGTTGGTAGCGACTTGCTTCAGGGTTGGAGTTGGGGAAATGATATTCCCTCTCAGTCTCATCTTTAGTTCGTAGATGATACTACCTTGATGGGTAGGGAAAAGGTTGAGGAGGCTCTCAACTAGCGCAGTGTGTTGGACAGTTACTTGGAAGCTTCTGGGTAGCGCATTAATGATGGGAAGTCCTTTATCTATTTCTTCCATACTCCTAAGGTTGTCCAAAGGAGAATTGTTGATATTATTCGTTTCTAGATTGGTTCACTTCCTTTTTCCTATCTTGGAATCCCTCTTGCCATTCGTTATCTCCCCAAAAGGTTTTGGCAAGAGACTCTTGACAAGTTTCGTAGATTGGTTAGTCATTGGACTTGTAGGTGGCTCTCTTCAGCAGGTAGAGTGACTCTTCTGAAGTTGGTGGTCTAGGCTCTCCCTCTTTATAGATGCTTTGTTCTTTCTACTCCTTCCAGTTTTATTAAGGATTTTGAGAAATTGTCTCATCAGTTTCTATGGGCTGGCAATCTTCTTCATAGAAAATGGAGTTTGGTGAAGTGGGATATTGTTTGTAGGCCAAAGTAGGAGGGGGGTCTTGGTCTACAATAGACAAATTTGAATGGGCAGGCCTTGGCTGCTAAGTTGTATTGGCGTTGGTGCTCACAACAACACATGTGGTGGGCTAAAATTTTGACCTTTAAATATTTGGGGGCGGTGGAAAGTAGGGAGGTTGTAAGATTCAGTATGGAGGGGAAAGGTTTTATGATCTGGAGCACCCTTAAATGGGGTGCCAAGCTTGTTAAGCAGGGACTTTTTTGGATTTGTAATGGGGGTTGGGATGCTCTCTTCTAGCATGATTCCTGGGATGGGCATCCACCCATTGTGTCCTCTCATCCTCACCTCCATGACTTGTGCGAGATTTTTGAGGAGGCGGGTTGGTGTCAACTAGCAGACTTCAAATCTCAACAATCATTGGGTTAGATTTCTATGTCTAGGTGGAAGGACCCCTTGGATTGGCCTCTTGGTGGTGCGGTGGGGGATCGTTAAGTGCTTGCTAAGATTTTTTCGGGTTGTGCTTGCAATTCTCTCCATGGGAGTGATGTGCTTGCTTGGGGTCTTGATTTGAAAGGAAAATTTCTGATTGCCTCTGGTTATTAGGTTTTGGATACATAGGTTTTCGGGAGCTCCCAGGTTTCTTGGTGGAAGCACGTTTGGAATAAATTTGCTTGGCCTAAGTGTAATTTTTTTCTCTTGGCTCGTGGTCCAAGGTAAGTGCCTTACTTGGGACAATATTTGGAAATGAGGGTTCCAGGGCCCCTCCATGTGCATTCTGTGTGGTTAGCATGAAGAATGCTTATCGCATCTCTTTTTTTAGTGTTCTTTTGTTAAGGCTATTTGGCATCACTGGTGGAATCTTTGGAGCTTACCATGTTGCCATGTCTCTTCTTTGGAGGATTTTTGGAAGAGACAAGGATCTTCTCCTACCACAACTTCTTTTCTTAAAATTGCTTGGAGCATTGGTCCTAGTTTGATTGTTTGGAAAATTTGGTTGGAGCGTAACAAAAGAATTTTCCTGGATAAAATATTGCTCATGGGGCAACTTTGGAGGCGAATTCTTGGGGCTCTATAGGAGACTTTGAATACAAAGTGTGACTTGTCTATGCCGATTGATCCTAGGGACTTGGGTGTTGTTAATGCCCTGGGTCTTGTCATAGGGGACAAGAGTATTTTGAGCAAAGTGCATTGTAGGAGTGGGTGCAAGAGAGTTGCTCGTGAGGGCTTTTGGAGTCCGCCTGCTCTGGGGGAGCTAAAAATCAATACAGATGTGTCGTCTTGGGGTAATCTTGGGCATGCTGGGGTTGGTGGTATTGGTAGGGACAACCTTGGAGTGGTGGTTTTTTTCTTTTCTATGTATCATGGTTTGCAAACTAATAATCTTATGGAGGCGAGTGTTATTCTCTTGGTGATGGAGCGGGCGGTTGGCCTTGGATGGCAACGGATTGTTTGTGAATCTGATTCTCAGGTGGTTATTGGTATGTTGAATAAGCGAAATTTCAAGGATATGAATTGGCAGCTAGTTGTGGTTGTCAAGCAGATTGTTTCTATGTGCTCTTCTTTGGAGTCCATTGTTTTCCTTCATGTTCTGCGGGAGTGGAATAGGGTGGCTAATGGGCATCAGAGAGGACTGATTCTTGGTATGTGGATGACTGGGGCAATCTTCCTGAGGACATGGCCCCTATTCTTGAGGAGTGGGTTGTTGAGGATGTGAGGTGCTTCTTGGGTGTGAATTAATTCTTGTTTTGTTGGGCCCCTTGTGGCTTCTTTCTTCGGACTTTGTAATGTTGTTCTGATTCAATAAAGTTTTTACCCTCTTTTTAAAAAAAATAAAAAAATTGTAAACCACTATTGTGGTTTGATCCTGTACCTCCATTTGGAATTACTTCCATACATTTCATCCATTCCTGGAGATTACCCTTTATCTATATGTTTTATTTTTGTATGGTTTCAAACTCCTAATGCATGAGAATATACCTTATTTTTTTTAGATTGCAGAAATCAGGTAGCCCCCTATAAACTGTAGTTTGTTTGGTAATATTTTTTCATGTGATTGGTGATGTTGACATGACACACCCTCTGGTACCATGAGGATGAAGGGGGAGACTAAACCTCATGACCTCTTTCCTGTAACATGATGTTTTATCCATTTGAGCTAGGTCCTCCACCCCAAATATACCTTAAGTTTAAACTTTTAAATTTACATACAAATTCTCTTCCCCCTTCCTAAAAGTCATTTTGAGATGACTTGGTTAATGTTTATGGTGTACACATGTTATATCACACTACTAAATGATATTTAATGCACGGTAAAACATAATATATATTCTAGCATCATCCATAAATAGGGGAATCATTATAGCACATTTTAAATTTTTATAGGGACAAAGAATCATATCCAAATCATTTGCATGTTGGTGAATATTATCTTTGATATCATTCATTATGATTGATCAAAAATTTCAAGGGGGTTGACTTAGGAGAGCATGATCACTTATAGATCTAGAAATCTCCTCAACATTGTCACTAGATACCAAATTGATAATTTTGATATCAAGAAAATAGAGGTGAGAATATTTTTTGGAGTACAGTTTGATCAATCATTCTCACAAGTTGTAAATTAGTTCTACGTGTAAAATTAAATATGCATAGATTGACATTGACCCCATGGTTCTTAGATATGAGAAATACATAAATTTTTGAGTTATTGCATATTCTAATTAGGTTAGCATATTGCGAGCATAAATTTCTAGATAGTGGTGAATCAATTGTACATGACATTACTATCATTTTCACATCATCAGTTTCAACACAAATTACCCCTAATCCATGTATTTAATTTGAATATTTATTACAATTATCAATCTAGCTTTGATTAATCTAAATTAATTTGTAATTATTGATTAATTTTTTTACTAAACCTAAATTTATTTATGTGGAGTGTACAATTATTTCCCAAGGATTTAACTTTATATCATCAAACCTCACCTACAAAAATATCATGCATTCCCACACAACTATATTAAATAGTTATAGAGATGTGAACCTTTTATAATTTCTATCGAGATAACAATACTATATTTCATTGAAAAAAATAGAAAATTATAATAAAGTACAATAGAAAATAGCATCCTAAATCAAGACAATAGAGAAATGGAAAGGCAATATTACAACAATAGATAAGATTATAGTAACCCAATCAACAAAATTGCTAGAAACAAGAAGGTACTTATGCCAAATAGAGAATAAAGTCAAGTAGCTAATCAAGTTGAAAACTTTCTTATATATCAATTCTTTCACCATAATTTAAGTGGTATCTAGACTTATATTGGTGGAAATGCAATTTACCATCACACACATTCATCAAATAATAACAATTTCTTATTGATGCAACTATCGTTATGGAGACAAATTATTATTATTATTTAGGCTTTATTTCCCCCACTTATGGGCATCTTTCAAATACCATTTTTATGTTTAATAAATTGCTTCTCTATCAACATTATATATGTTAGGAAATCTACTTAGTTCTTTCTTCTTCATTCTTACAAATTTCTTCTCAGTTGATAGTTTATTTTCTCAAGTTCCTCAATTATTCTTCACTAATGTGATGTTGACTACCATCTTCAATGCACTATCAACAACCCTTGATATCTCAAAGATATTTGACCCAACAACATAGTGCTAGAAAACTAATTCACCTTTTTCTTTTCTCAACTTACTCTTCAAATCCATTAAAAAATCTACCAACTCACATATCTATAAGATGCTTTAATAAAGCTTCAAATACACTAGTCTTCAAACTCTTGACTCCAGACTTAGATCTCAATTACATGATTCTTAATTCCACTTGTTATGTTATCTTCTCTCCTCACTATAATTTGAACATTCCACATAAATATACTACTCATTAAAGATGTACCAAAGACTTGACTTGCTAACTCTACTCTCCACATAAAAGCCAAAGAAAAGGTGTGCACCTAGAAATATTGGACCTTCTCCACCATTCATCCACTCATCTCCCTCAAAAGACTTGACTTGCTAACTCTACTCTCCACATAAAATCCAAAGAAAATGACTGTCATATAAGAAATATTTCCAATAAAACAAAGTGGGGTAAAAGTAAAATGGAAATCGACTAGGTGTGTACCCAGAAATATTGGACCTTCTCCACGATTCATCCACTCATTTCCCTCCTAAAACAAAAGAGAAACTAAAGATGGTGGGGCAGGATTCTCGATTAACAATGACACAATTGCATTATTAGCAGTTACAGTAGAAGTGGTTGATTCATCTAGAATAATATTCATATGTGGAGGACCCAGGGGCGGCTGGTTTGAAGCATGATGTACACTCGACTGCGTCATGTTATCATTCTCATCAACGTCCAAATTGATGAGTCCACTAATTAAGCATATGATTCCTCTCGCCTTTCTAACCTTTCAATTCTTTTAAATGGCGTACATCCCTCTCATGCCCGCTATCATATAGTGGGGAGGGGTCAGCCCTTGGAGAGAATTCAATTGTTGAACTTGGTCAATAAATACTTTTTGGTTTCATATAAAATATCATAACTATCCACTATAACTGTGTCATTTATAAAATAAGGCATTCATTTAAATGAGGTATTGTTATAGTTAAAAAGTAGCAATCACACCTTGGTGTGCAATGGGTACGCTGAAGAGGTGTCGAAGGTCAATGAGAATTTTTTTGGGTCTATTTTTGTAAAAAGTACAAAATAACAATAGTCACGCATTCTTTTTATATTCGTAAAGTCTCCACAAAAAATGTTTATTGTGGAACTGTGATGGGCTTTGCAATATATTATTGGTTAGCGAACTGCCTCAATTTCCTTGTATGTTCCATTTCCTTGCAATATCGCTTTTTTCCTTCGCATGGCGGGAATTCATTGCCTAATAGAATATATCCCTATTAAGTCAAAACTTTCATAGTATCCTTATATAGTAAATTTTGCTTAAAGTTTTCTCCTTCTTTGTAAAGTCTTAAAAAAATTGAATATTATAGGGATTAATCATGACCATGGATACACCATTAATCCAAATAAAAACATCTCTTAGTTGAAAATCATATATGACAACATTTAGAGGTTTTCAAATCACTTTAAGCCATTATAGAGTTGAGATAAGGATTAGAATTTCACTATAGTGGTGGATGTAAGACAATTTAAAATCACACCCCTTTCCTTTTAAGACTCGCTTATTCATCCCTTTTGGTCATTATGGAAATCCAAGCCAAGAATTCTTCGAAAATAAAGATTATAGAATTATAGCAATTTCACAAAATTGCAAAACTCCATAAGTAAAAGGGATATATCATATTCTAATAATTATTAAATGATAATAATTAATAATTAATATTATTCAAATTATATTTGATAATATTTAATAAGTATTTAATATTATTTAACTAATAATATGTTATCATTAATATTAAATATAATTTAAATAAAACTAATGATTAATAGAAGTATTAAGATATTTATATAATGATATATATTATATTTATTATTAATAATAAATAACAAATATTTATTATTATATAATTATTATCATTATTATATAATGATATATAATGTATTTAAATTATTATTTATTAATTATTAAAGAATTTATTTTCAAACTATATTTAATATTATATAATATATTTAATAAGTATTGCATATTATTTAAATAATAATATTTGCCACATATTCTTATTTAATAATAATTTCATATTATTTAATTGCAAAAGTTTGAGAAGATTTGGAAGTGCAGATTTGAGATATATCTTCACATAATAAGATTTTGGGCCAATACGATGATATAGTATTATTCATATTATATTTTAATAATTTCTAAATAATATTAATTAATAATTAATATTGTTTAATAATTATAACTATATAATATATATAATAAGTATTTAATATTATTTAATTAATAAAATGCTATCATTAATATTTAATATAATTTAAATGTCGCTTCATGTAACTATCAAGCTTGTGCCCTCCACGTCGAATTCTGCCCTTACCACTACCACTCCTTAGGGCGATTGTTGTAGTCCTTTGGCAAGCCAACCCACTATTCTCTCACCTCCCTCTCCCCATGGCCGCAACCCTCCCATGGTTCCCCGTACTCCAAACCCTCCTTTTTCTTCCCCAAGTTTGGCCCCAACTTCTGGCAAAAGAAATACTCAACAACTCGCCTTGGAGAAAATAAGAAAGAACACTAAACTTAATAAAAGAAATAATAAAAAGTTTGAGAAAGTTGAAATTTTCATTAATGTGGTAAAGGCCTAAGAATTTGATATTAAATCCACCCAAAAAAATGGATCAAGAAATCTTAACCTCACCTCCTTGAACACTTTGTCAGAGCTTGGTGATAAGGGAGGTAGTAGCTCCCATCACTCCAACCCCCCTTCTTGTGACAAGGCAGGAATTGAACTCGACCTGAAGTTTGTGGACTTTGTGAGGGAGAACCCTGCCACCTTATCAATAAGCTTAGTGGAGATTGGTGAGGGGGATATTCAGGACCTCCAACTTGGTAAAGAAAGCCACCCAATCTTTGATTTTGATTGCAAGAAACCTAATAATAAGGATGTGTGAAACTTAAGAAAATCCAATTCCTTGAGAGAGGAACTTGAAACACATCCAAATGTTTCCATAGGTACCCTAGGGGGATGTGATGATAAGTCAAAACCTCTAAAATAATGCTTGAACTCGTTTATTGAATTGATTAGCAAGTGGTCTGTAGACAAAGCAGAGAGTGAAAAATGGCTTGAAAAGGTCTTTGACTCTCCAATTGACCTTGCAAGACCTTTTATGGACCTTGGTAATAAGAAGGCCACTAGAATTTAGAGGTTGAGAATACAAATTTACCAGCCCCAATAATATGGGTACCTCTCTGGATAAGCCTAGAAATGATAAAGATGAGAAATATAACACTCAAGATTCTCTTGAGCTGCAAAAACAAGTGGCTAATGTTGATCCCCCAAAGAAAAAAAGAGGAAGGAAAAAGGGAAGCTCCATTGCCCTTAGTAAAAGATTTATTGGCATCCTAAAATGCAAGAGGAAAAAGACAAGTATTGTCCTCACTAGATCACCTCAGCCAAAAGGATGGAGGGTGAGGATGGGGCACCTAAATACTTTGAGCTATTTAGGAGTGCCAAAGAGCTTATAGGTGAAAGAGTTAATGATGATTCTTAATTTCATTTCATGGAATGTGAGGGGATTGGAGTCCCTAGATAGGAAGTATATAGTAAGGAGGTTCTTAAACTTGGAAAAGGATAAGGACTTTGTCCTTCTGTAGGAAGTCAAAGCAGTGGGGTTCACCCTGGAGAGCAACTTGAAATTCATTTGGGGCAACTCCTCCCACATTGCCACACATCATGAAAAAGGTAGAGGAGGCACTGCCATCCTTATAGCCAATAAATGGAACCAATTTCTTACTAATTCTAGGGTCTCCCCTTGTAATAGGGCTATATGGGCAATGCTTGAAAAATGTGAGTCCAAATTTGGTGTTTTCTCGGTCTATGCACCAAATGAATATTTGGACAAAATTAAACTTTGGAAATGGATAAGTTGCCTACCAAAGGTTCCCTGGATAGTAGGGGGTGACTTCAACATGGTTGAGGAGAATGGGGACAAAAGTGGAGGCCTTAATCTAGATTGGAGGGGTAATGAAAAGTACTACTGAACTTGAATGAGGGCCAATCTTAACTTGGTTGACCCCTCCAAGGGTTGAAAAACAAAAGTAATATAGTCTGGTTCACCTGGTGCAATGCCCAAAAGGGGGGAAGGATAATTTATTGCAGGTTGGGTAGGTTCTACTCCAACAAAGACTCCTTTAGTTTTAAGCCCCTCAATGATGGGAGCAAGGTAATGGTTTACCCATACACCCTTTCTGACCACCACCCAATCAAAGCTTGTATTGGGATAAATGGTTGAAGAAGTCCTAAAAAAAGAGAATTTCATTCTCAAAACAAACCTGTTAAAGGATAAAGACTATATTGATGCCATAATTACACTAAGAGAGGTTAATAAATGGCTCCTCAAGGACCTAAACCCAATTAATAGGTGGAATCAGAATTTTAAAAGTTGGAGAATTCTATTCCAAACTATTGGTAAAAAGAGGGCCTTGGATAGTAGGAAGGAGGAAAAACTCCTCTAGGATAACTTATTCAATGTTGAAAGTAAGATACAAAAGGATCCTACCAATACTAATTGATATGAAGAGCTCAATGAAGCCAAACACTCACTGAGAAAGCTCTAGGAGAGAAAAATTCAAGGGTTTAAGGTCAAATCCAAACTCAATTGGCTAAAACATGGGGACAAGGGGTCCAATTTTTTTTCCAGATATATTAAGGAGAAAGGAATAAAGGAACACATTGAGCAAATATGTCAAAATGGAACCTCCATAACCAATCAAGAGGAATTTTTTCATTAGTTTTACTTGTTCTACAAAGAGTTGTTCTAGTCAGAAGGGAATAGGGAAGAATGTAGCCATGTAAGAGACTTGGTCAAGAGGCTAATACCATCGAATATTTCTAAGGATGATGTTGCAGCCCTATATCAAGAAACATATCCAAAGAAGAAATAAAAAAGGCCATAGCATCTATAAATAATGACAAGTCTTCTGGGATGGATGGCCTGCCAGTTGAGTTTTATAAGACTTTTAGTGAATGGATATGTGATGAATTGCACCAAGTTTACATGGAAGAATTAAACAAAGGCTCCTTGGGGGGAGAATAAATAGAGGACTCATCCAATTATCACCCAAGGAAGGAGACAAAATCTTGATAAGGAACTGAGACCTATTACACTATTAAATGGGTCTTGCAAGGTGTTGGCTAAGATTCTGGCTTCGAGACTCACTAATGTACTTCTAGAATTTATCAACACCCATACAGGGTTAATCAAAGGAAGATATATCCTCCAAAATCTAATCACAAGTTGGGAAGCCATGGACTAGGCAAGGTGTTTTGATCAGGATGTTGCCATGCATCTACTTGACTTTGAAAAAGCTTACGATAGAATAGAATGGCCCTTTCTCAAAACAACATTGGAGGATTTTGGCTTCCCTCATGCATCTTGTACCATGGTTGAAACTCTTTTAAGTGATGCTATTGCTCAATTTTATGCTAATGGATCACACTTTGAAGTTCTTAAGTTGGAGAGGTCAATTAGACAAGGCTGCCCCTTAGCCCTGGCCTTATTTTTCATTGCCTCTGATGCCCTACACTATTTACTAAGAGATGCTAGTAACTCCCCCAAAGTTAAAGGTTTGATGCTACTAGATAAGAATGAACTCCTCAATATATAGTTTGCTGATGATACAACCATTTTTATTAATCTATAGGAATGGAACTTGATCAAATTGTTAGAGAAGCTTAATCTCTTCTATCTGGCTTCTAAGGCCAAAATTTCCAGGGCCAAATCCATTATGCTAGGATGGTTTGATTCTCCACCTGAATGGATCCAAATTTTTTATTTCCAATGGGTGGGCCTCAAAAGCAGGTGAGGTACCTAGGGATCCCCTTCTCTATGAACCCCAACCTAAAGGAGATGTGGTTGTGGATCAAAACCAAGTTGGATAAAAAGATAGATGGATGGAACAAGAAACACCTCTCTATTTTTGGTAGAATCTAGATTTTCCAAAAGATAATGTCCTCTTACTCCATATACTTTGCTTCGGTTTTGTTTTTTAATAGCTATCAAGTGTATGAAATCCAAAAGAAGATCAAATGCTTTCTATGGTTTGATGGGAAAGGCAAAAGAAACACACTCTCAATCAAATGGGATTGGTGTTGTTTGGAGAAGTCCAATGGGGGCTTGGGATTAAAGGACTTAAAAAAGCATGGTACTGCACTGGCTAGAAAATGGATTCTAAAATCTCTTGATGGGGGAGAACCATGGAAAGTTCTTGTCAGAAATAAAATTAAAGAAGTTTTACCTAAGATGGCTAAATCCTAGAAGTCTCTGCCTTTCAGTGACCTGCTTATTACCAAACATCCAATTGTTCCTACAGGATCAATGGTATTCAAGACCATTTGGAAAGCCTGGGAGTTAGTTAGGGGGAGCATTAAATGTCCTCTTCTTATTGATCAAAACCAAAATTTTATCCACCCCATCCGGTCTATCTAGTAGAACCTAGAATACAATGGGAAAGCCTTGACCCTTCTACAAGGTTGTTCTACAAAAATATGGCACCAAGCTAGTATCATAACTTTTAATGACATCCTAAGAGGTGGGTATCTAGTAGGTTGGGATCAACCAAAAGAGGAATTTAACCTCTCCCTCTCTAATGCCAAAACCTTCTCTGTTATCAAAGATTCTTGCAAAAAAAAATAATTTGAGTTCTAGCACTAATAATGGGGACCTTGGTCCATCTAACTTTGTTTGGCATGACTCCACCCCTCTCAATGAACTCAAGACTAAAGCTATCTATAAAGAATTAATTAGCCCCAATCCTCATATTGAACATTTTAATAAAATTTGGAAAATCAATCTTGATTGTAAATTTTGGCAAAAAGATTTTACTTCAATTTGGTATAATGGTATGGATGCTAAAAAAGCTTGCTTTAGATGGCTTTTACTATTAAAAAAGCTTCCTTACAAAATGAATCACTCTAATATCGATATTTTCAATTTGCACAAGGTTCTTGAAACAATCAATCACATTTTCTTTGACTATTTTTTTGCTAATGAGATTTGGGATTTTTTTCGTAATGAGCATGAAATATAGGATACTAATGGAAAGATCAATTAGAAAAAAGTATTGTTGAATCATGGAAAAAACTTAGTAGGGAATTTCATCTATTTTGGTTTTCTCTTTCTTTTGAAATTATGTGGTGTATATGGAAGGCAAGGAATTAGGACAAATTTAGTGGGTGTCAGAGGGTACATATTGAGTCTATGAAAAAATTCACGTTCTTTAATGTTGACATGTAGGTGGTGGCCACTATGGAGATATTAGAGAGAAAATTATTGAGGTTGCTAAAAGATGGGATAGTCCTAATAAATTAGCATGAAGTCAAGTTTGGGCATTCTTGGTAACAAGGCCAACCAAGCTTGGCTATCTTCATGAAAGCATTAGAGGAATTTCAAAAGGACTTCAACAAAAAATTTGCTAACAAAGAGAAGAAATTGACAAACAAGGCACCGATGATGCACACTAATGACAACCAAGAAATTGAAGAAGTCTTAAATCAAATGTGGAGCTAGAGGCCATTGATATAATGTGCAAATGACTTTACAGTGTATAATTGTTAAACCAATTATAGCATAATGGACTAGATCATTGTATTTTGAGTGTTTAAACTATTATTAATACAAAAAATATATAATTTACATAATTTTAATGATTTTTATAATTATTAATATATTTATATAATAATATATACTATATATATCCTATTTTATTTCAATATTCACTTTGAATTTTTTGTAGTCTCTTATTTCAAACAAACTCAATATAATTTATAATTTAAATATTTCTTTTCATTAATAAAAAATGTATAAATTCAAATCTTTTGTTAATTGATATGAGTCCATTTTACATTTTGAAGATGTAATTAGTACATTATTTTTCCATATTAAACAATAATTAATATCAAATGGGTAAGAAATGTAAGGATCTACAAATAGTGAAAAAGAGAGATTATGTTTTGTAGAATGCATCACAAATTTCATAGATAATAGAGTATTAAAAAATAATAATGGAAGATTTAGTATACTAAATTAATAAATGCAATTCGACATAATGAAAATGAAGGGATTTGGAAGAATGTATTCAAAAAATTTATTATTTGATTTTTTTATTTATAGGAAAAAATAAAAATGGATTAGAAATAAAAGATAAAATGAATGAAATGATTATAATAATTATGATTATAATAATTATAGGAAAGGACTCTTGAGAAGTGGAACAAAATTCAAGGATTAAAGACAACACGCACATGATACAACAAATCAACGTGGAGATATATCGATGGTGATAGTGGCAACAAATCAACGTGGAGATATACCGATGGTGATGATGGTGGTGCCTATATTCATTACTGTTTATGTGCCTCTCAGTTATCTCTCCACCTTATGACCTCTCACTCTCCCATTGCATCATTTCCACTAAATAAAAATACTTCGTTGTGTCGCCCTACATACCATTTTTTGTGAAATGTGATTTTCCATAAAAAAAAATTATTCTAACTGTGAATTGAGCAATGGTATCACGAATCTAGTGCAATCCCCTCAAAATTTTCATGTTGAAACTGGTCTCACAACTATTCTTTATATCATGAAAAATAAAGCTTCCACTCTTCATTGCAATTGAGATTAGTTCATTGCAATTGAGGTCAGTTAGATCAGGATTTGTTCTCAAGGTGAAGAACATGAGAGTAGATGTTGATTATCCATTCTTTGCATCGATCAAGTATGGAATCAATGTTGTAAGGTCAATTTGAGCTTTGTACATGTCATTCTTTACTATTGAAGTACAAAAGTTTTGAATCTCTTTAATCAAAGGTATGCTCCACAATATTTATCACAATCATGCCTTAGATTACAAACTATTTCCTTGATTTTATTTCTCAAGGTTTTTGAACTTTTGTAGGCCTATTACATGGTGCCAATATAAAGGATAGTTCTACAAAAGATAATCTCTACAAGAACATTGTCTCTGTTTAAAATGATGGAAATGGTTTGCATCTCTCACAACATTTTATCTTGCAAATAATTTGAGATAAATTTTGTCGCAATGTGGCAATCAATGCATATTCAAAGGTTCTTAACAACTCTAATAATTGTTCTAGGGGGTTATTTAACAAACCAAATGCAATTTCCAACTTTTCACTATGGTGGCAGAGAAATAATTAATTTTCCTCCTCTTCCATAACAGTTTAAGTAAATTCTTGAAGAATACCCTTCCCTTCATCTCCCAATTCCGATTTCTCCAACTTTGCATAGATCTCCTATTTTTGTGGATGTGATATGTGTCCTATACAAAAAACATGTACCATTTTATGGCCTTCAATCCAACTACATCCAGGGATCTTTATTAATTCCTCAATATTTCATCAACTTCCTTGCCATTTGAACCTCACCCCATCTATCCAATTCTATGTAAATGTTTGAGAGAAGAACATATGTCACAACATTTTTAGGATCCGAATAAAAAAGAATTGTTGCTATAAACTTACTCGTAATCCTATTTTTATATGAGATCTACAGGCACCTAGAAAACACATCCACACAATCACCATAGGTTTAACTGGAATTTTAATGATAAAGTGTAGAGTGTCTTCAAGATAGTCAGCCTGAGCAAGAAGGTTAACCATGCAAACATAATCATCAACTATAGGTGTAATACAATTAGAGTTACTCATGTGATTGTAGTATGTACAACCGTCATCCACTAAACTTGCATAGCTGCATGCATATAGAACACAAGCAAAACATACAATTTCAAGATATGTTCTAGAGTGCTTCATTAATTCAAAGATTTTGAAAGCATCCAAGTTGTAAAATCCATGATGTGAATATCCTACAATCATTTCATTTGATTAGATGACATCTCTTTGGGGAATTTTTTCAAACAATTCATGTTCCTTTTTTATGCTTCCATGTTTTGCATACATGTTCACTAGGGTAGTCACAATTGCAACATCTTGAAACAATGGAAATTGGAAGATAGAGGGATCCTCCTATTTCACTCAAGTTTCACTCAAGGAAACCCTAGAGATCTCAATCCAAGGATGTAAAGGGGAAATATTTCTTCAATAGGGATGTCCTAGGGTTTGATTAGAAACTAAAGAGGGGTTCACCACCAAGATAGGGCTTGGAAAGACTACTAAAATGCAATACCTAATGTTTAAACCTAATGCAATGCAAAAATTCACTAAATGACCTAGAAAAGAGTACAAATCTAAACAATAAACTGGAAAAACATAGAAGTGCACTTGTAAATCTGAAGGATTTTTGGAATCAATTCTGAAATTTTATGAAAATACTACTTTCAGGGCACACTAGGACTCATACACCACTTTTGGCGTATCAGTCCCAGTCTAGGGTTTCTGGATTGGAATAGGTTTATGACAGTGTAGATTCATGATCTTTTAAAATCTAGAAAATTGCCTATAGTGGGACTCATATGCCACTTCTAGCATATCATTCCCATTCCGATTTTTTGGGAATTCAAAGTCTAGATTTGTGGTCCAATCTTTTCTCTTCCTTCCCAAACTGATTTTCAAATATGAACCTGTAGAAATACCTATAAAACAAAATATAGAGTTGATTTGCTTATGGTGGGTTTGCCTCGATCAAACCCCTAGTTTGGTAATTAAACCTTGATAGAAACAATGGATCTTGAATGTAAATGTAAACGTAAACCCTAACCTTAAGTGTGTCTAAGATTAGGAAATCTAAAATGTAATGCAACCCTATTCTATTGTGCTAGAATGAGATGCAAGAATGAAGAATGGGAATGAATGACTCACTTTGATAGATCCCTAATCAACCAAATGAGACCTAATAATGTATGTACCTTCCTTAGGCTGAATGTAGAATGATCATGGAGGATGGAATCACTTAGGAAAGAAGTCATTAGCTTGGATTGATGGATAGTTGCATCTCCCCAACCTAGAATCCATCATGATTCATCATAGGCAACCATAATCAACCCTTGACAATGCTAGATCTTGAATGAAAGTGAGCTTGAAGACCTACAAAAACACAATAATGCTACTCCAAGGCTTCAACTTTGTTGATTACTTGTTCTTGAATTCTCTTGTGAAGAATGCTTGAATGCTCTTGAACGCTTGGATCTTGAAATTACTCTTCTAGATTATTGCTTAGATTTAAAATGACTTTAGAAGCTTGTTTATATAGGAATTGTACCTAATTTATTGTTATTTAGATCTCAAAAGTCAAGATCAACCAAAAATTTGAATTAAAACCTTGAATTTCCTGCTCAAACCCTAAAAAGGGCCCAAATGGATCTCATACGCCACACCTAAGGCCTGACTCATATGCCCAAAGTGGTGTATGAGTCCCACCCTAGATTTTCAGGCTGGGTTGTTAGAATTTTTGATGCTTAAATTATGTATTTTGTTAGGTTTTTAGTTGAAATAGGCCTTGAGATCTAAAATAAAGGGTCTTAGGGTCCTATTAATGATGATTTAAAAGGATATTTAATGCAAGGGTACTAATATAGGTCCAAATTAGGCAAGAAATTGCACTATCTCCAAGAAGGGAGTAAAATTTCCGTTGCCACATTTAGCCCCCACTTTAGTGCCCATATGAATCTATGTGCATATGCAAGCTAAAGGAATCTAAATAGTACACTTCATTTTATAAAAGGATACTCATATGGATTCATTCATAATACGGGAGAATGAAGCCCCTACAATAGTTATCTACAAGACCGCAATGTTAGGAACCACATCCTACAACACTAACTCGCTAGTTGTTCCAAAAATCCTCTTATCTAACTTATCATAGAAATCAAATTTGAGGGTAGATGTATGCCCCCCCTTGATTCTGCTTGCTTTATGGAGGTGGAATCAACGTAGAAATCTAGCCACATTGAATTGAATAAGTTGTATTATAGGATATTTCCAAGCACCATATCGTATAATGATAGACATTTGATGAGAATGGGATTAAAATCATGATTCCAACACAACAAATAGCTTTGAGAATGAAGCTCTCTAGCCTCTAGTATGTTAGTTTGAATGAAAGGAACTTTTAACCCTAAAATAGTAAAAACCTAATTTTAACATATATAAGAGCAAAAAGTGAAGTAAATTGAACTAATTTTATCTTTTACCTTCTTGCAGCTTGAATTTGTTGAGGAATGAGTGAGAATGTTGAGCCGATGAGAGTACACACCTCAAAGACTCGATGTCTTGCAGGAGGAGGTAGCTTGAGGTGAGCTGCAACATTAGGTGAGTTGATTTTTTTGTTCCTAAGCTTTGTCCTTATGCATTTATTTTATGTTTTTATGCATTTCTAGGTTAATTTAGGACCCTGAAGGAAAAGTTCGCAAATCATCCCATTTTTTCACAAAGTGTCCCCTTTTGTCACGAAGTGTTCCACTTTTTCGAAAAGTGTCTCATTTCTTCGCAAAGTGTCCCAAAAGGGAACTAAAGTGTTTAGGACCTTTAGAAAAGTACACTAGAATAACTTTAGTACACTTTTTTGATTGTTGATGTTTAGATTTAAGGTTTTAGAATGCTTATAGGACATTTTTTTGCTATTTTTTTAAAGATTCCACCCTAGTCCTGATAGCGTCTCAGCGATAGACAGTTTTATCACCTACGAGACCTAGTCTCAACATTATTAGAGGAGGACACACATATATTACATAGCAATGTATTATATTGGGTGTACCTCATGCCTCCCATGAGGTACCATGATGCTATGTTGATGGAATTGATTGAGAGATGGGATTCAAACACCTATATGTTTCATCTTCCTATAGGCGAGATGACTATCACCCTAGAGGACGCCCATCACACTCTTCGAGTTTAGATTCAAGGTGAGAGAGTCCATTTTGTAGGGGAATGGTCATTTCATGAGATGAAATATGATATACAGTTCTTCCTTGGAAGCCCAATTCAGGATGACATCGTGGGGCCTCGCATTGAGTTATCATGGATGCTCTACTCATGAGCATCACTTTTGGTATGGATCATGATTTTCATAGTGGCACTAGTACTCATCCCCGATGGTCGAGGAGCACATCTAGATGGAGGACTAGTTCACATGATATGACAAATGGTGCAGTAGAGGATCGTATATGCATGGGGGCACAACATCCTTGCACACTTGTATTATGATCTAGGGTGGTTTACATACCACGAGGTCAATAATATGGTGCATTGTATGCTACTATAGGTGTGGTTCCTGGAGCATATCAAATGCACTAGGACAATAGGGTTTCTGTCTATATTTGTCGTAGGATATCCTGATGCATTTAGTTATCCACTGAGGCGAGCATGGCAGTACAGGGATTTACACTTTTGGAGGGTCTGATTCAACTGACTAGATCAGGATGAGATCTTGTGGAGACCATGCTAGTTGATACCGCAATGGCTAGATGAGACCCAATAGTTGAGGAGGATACAAATGGAAAAATTTCTACTGGGAAGACATGACTACATAGTACAACCATTCTACTATGATTGTGTCATGCGATAGTTTGGGTAGATATAGGTACCACTAGTGGGATGACCCTTCTATAGGCGATCAATGTGGAATGCTCTGAGGCTTGGGGATATGAGACAATTCATTTCTATAGATGTTGTCTTGAGTGACTTAGAGGATGATGACCATGATATGCCCCCAGTCTTTGATGTTGATGACGTTGGTTCCACAAATGTGTATGGGGAGTGGTGGGTAGTAGTGCGACCAACTCCTATATTTTTGATGGATGAGCCTATAGGATTTGTAGGAACACTTCCAAATCAAAGGGACGACAAGGAGGAGAGAGATGAGGAGACAAGACTTAGGGTTGTAGACTTATTCATAAATGAGATAGATGAGGACTACGACGAGGCTGCAAACCTAGATTATGATGGGTAGGAGGAGGATGAGGATGAGGACGAGGATGAGGAGCAACTAATGAGCGAGGGTGATGATACAACAAATGAGGATCTAGTTGTCCGTGAGTGGAGAGAGCTAACTCCCAGTTGTGTGAATAGATCACACTCACTAGCTACAACACGCACCAACACCTACTGTCATGGGGAGGCTAGCACATCCTCCATGCCTTCTACATAGGACGAGGCTTTCTTTATAGAGTTAGCCGAAGATCTAGGTGATCAAATTTTATTTAGTGTTATACTCATACTTATTTTCATGCTTATTGTTTTAATTTTATTTCTATATATATATCATGATGTGTATTAATTATATTTATGATTTCTATCTTGTAAGGGCTATGAGAGACTTACATGATCTCTACCGATAGGTTGTTGTAAAGATAGTGCCTCTGTCAATCTTCGATGATGCTATTGATACAAACTATGTGTGCCCCCACCCATTGTGGAGTGGGATCCAGAGCTATTTGAGCCATATGTTAGATTGAGGGAAGCATATGAGGGTGTTAGAAGGTGTGCTCATTGAGCTATGGCTGCCTATGAGGAGATTCGATTGTCTCGAGATCTAGTGGAGTTTGAGAGACTCCATTCAAAGGTAGCCAAGCTGGAGGTAGACAAAGAACGCATAGAGCAAGAGCATCTAGAGGCCATTGGACGAGAGACCCCGACTGTTGGATGAGCACATGGTCTACAGTGTGCTTTGGATGCTCTTATCAATTCACGATCATGGTCGCATACCACCGTCTCTTGACGAATTGCATCTAGAAAAATGTGATCACCAAATCCCGAGGGATCTAGTAGCCATAGGCCACCCTAGTGTGGTATATTTGATGACATGTACCTAAAACTTTGATATATATAAAATTATTTGATGTTTGATTATGCTTATGTGCTTTGAGTAAAATGGCATTGTGATTGATCAAATATTCTTTTATAAGACTATTTAATAAATATCTTCATGATTTAACTTTCTTTATGTGATCTAATTAAAACTATTCTAGTTTCTTTTCAATATTACATTGTGATTAAGTATGTTATGCTAAATTAAATGCACCTATGATATAATTGGAGAACATTAAATGCATATAAGGATCTAATCTAACACAACATACACAATTATCTTGAATAGTATGAGACCTAAAGTAAACATTTAAAAATTAATTTTAATAATTACTTTAGTATTCAAGACACACAAATAATTGTTTGTCAAGAATGAAGCAATGTGAGAGCATATAGAATATCATCTACTAACTCTAACACCACTACTTTATCATTCACACTATTCAAGAAGATTAGATGTAGTACCAACACAAATGCACAACATTAATAGGTTCCTTAAGAGGTGTATCATCCATTTCTGTTAACCTGCATACTCTAGACCCATAAATTTTGTTGAATTTGTAAGCTCCCAGCCAATTAGGGCTAAAATATTCTTTTTCAGTTGGGGCAACATTGACGTTACATTGATTCTCACATAACACCAAATCACCTTTATTGAATGAAAAAGGGATAACATTGTCATTGTAACTACATTGATTTCTTCTAGAATAATTTTGAAGGTGCTCAAGAGTGTTAATGCACTATTTTTCAAGAATTTCAAGCTGATGTAATAATTGTTCTTTATAAGTATTATCATCAATAAGTCCCTGAAGAGCAATCCTTAATGTAGGAATCTCTAACTCTAAGGGAATTATTGCCTTGGTGCCATAGACAAGGTTATAAGGGGTAGTCCCAGTGAATAATCTAACATTCATGCAATAGGACCATAACAAATATGTTAGTTGCGTGTGCCAATCCTTATTATGTTTGCTAACGGTTTTACTTAAGATTTATTTGAGGGTTGTATTAGTTGATTCAACTTGACCATTAGATTGCAGATAGTAGGGTGTTGAGAAACGATGTTGAATGTTAAATGTCTCTAAGAACTTCTTCACGTCATTATTCTTAAATGGTGTTCCATTGTCCGAAACTAACACAAAGGGAAGTCCAAAGCATGCAATAATGTGTTCTAGAATATGAAACGACATATCACATCGACAGTTGTTGAATGAAGGGGAATTGCTTCTACCCATTTTGTGAAGTAGTCTATCGCAGTGATTATGAATGTATGTCTGATGAAGGAAGGTGGTGATATTTTTCCAATGAGATCCAAACCCCAAACCATAAAGGGACAGATAGGAACCTGAGCATGAAGTTCAAAGGCAGGAGCATGAATCAAACTACTATGTTCTTAACATTTGTGACATCTTTTAATGTATGTAAAGCAATCTTGTGCCATATGTCTCCAATAGTATCCTATGCAAGTTAGTTTTTGGACTAATGTTCTTCCTCCAAAATTACCTCCACAAGCATTTGCATGAGCTTGTTCAAGTGCTATGGGGATTTCAAATTGTTTAAGGAATCTAAGTAAGAGAACATCAAAGGACCTCTGATATAACACGTTGGTGAGAATTATATATTTAGACGCAAGTTTTCAAAGGTGAGCTCGAGCATTCTTAGTTTTCAGCTTAGGAAAGGTAACGTATTTTAAGTAATTAAATATTGGAGCATACCATTCACTAGAGTTTTCCATGGTTGCTGATAATACTTCTTCTATTTTATCTTCTATTGATGGTTTCATAAATTTATGCACAATAAATGTGAAGTATTTTGAAGGATCTTGACGAGATATAAGGGAAGCCACACTCGCCATTGCATCCAAATGCCGATTATCTTTTCGTGGGATGTTGTCAATGGTGTATGAATCAAAATTTTCTAACAAATTCATTGTAAGATCCTTGTATTTTGATAATTTGTTATGTTTTGATTGATATGTCCCATTTATTTATTTAATGACTAATTGCGAATCACCAAATATCTTAATCTATTGAGCTCCCATAATTAAAGTGATACGCAACCCAACAAGCAATGCTTCATACTTGGTGGTGTTGTTTGTACATAGGAAGTTTAAGCGATAAGACAAGGGAATAGTCTCTCTCGCGGGTGGGATTATTATAACCCCCACATTAGAGCTAGTTCTACACTTAGATTCATCAAAATATAACTCCCATGTATTAGTTTCAATTGTCAACACGTTATCGTTAGGGAATGAATCATTATTAGGTAACACTAAAGGAGAAGGAGCATCAGCTAGTTGGTTGGTCAAGGCTTGTCCTTTAATTTATTTTTGTGAAACAAACTTAAGGTCAAACTCAGTTAACAACATCACCCACTTAGCTAAGCATCCTAATAAATCTGTTTTAGTGAAAAGATGTCTTAAAGGATCAAATTTTGTCATCACGTGTATTTTGAAATTTAGTAGGTAATGTCTCAATTTACTTGTAGCGAATACAAGAGCCAAACATTGTTTCTCTATCATTGTGTATCATTTCTCATAGTCAACCAGAGTTCGACTAATGTAATAAATGGGATGTTCTTTACCATTTTCGTCTTGTTGAGCCAACAATGCTGCAAGGGCATGGGCTAATATTGTTGTATAAAGGATAAATGGTTTGTTCTGCATAGAAGGTTGTAAAATAGGTAGAGTGACAAGATAATCTTTGAAACTCTCAAAATCCTATTTACAATCCTTATTCCAATTAAATTGAAAATATTTCTTAAGTAGATGTGCAAATGGTAATGTTTGGTTCGCTAGGGATGCTAAAAAATGATGGATAGCCTAAATTCTTCCTTGTAAAGTGTGTAATTGAGAAATATTTCTAGGAGGTGGCATGTTAACTATAGCATCAATTTTCTTTGTGTCCACCTCAATACCTCCATGAGATATGATAAAACCTAAAAGTTTTCCAATATCTACACCAAAGACACTTTTTCGGATTCAGTCTCATGTTGTATTTTTGCATTCGCTCAAAGATATTATGAAGGTTATTCACGTTGTATTTTCAAGTTAAATATTTGGATACGATGTCATCAACATAATCTTCCAAGATCTAATGTATGTAATCATGAAATATCAATGTCATAGCTCGTTGATATGTTGCACCCGTGCTTTTTAATCCAAAAGGTATGATTACCCAACCAAATGTTCCCCAAAATGTGGTGAATGATGTTTTGTATTGATCTTGAGGTTTGATAAAGATTTGATTATATCCAAAAAATTCATCCATGAATGAGAAAAAATCATGTCCTGCAGTCGAGTCCATTATCATGTAAATATTAGAAAGGGGAAAGTCATCTTTTAGAGATGCTTTATTTAAATCATGGAAGTACGTACACATCCTAATATGGTTATCTAGTTTTGTGACTGTGATAATGTTTAATATCCAAAGAGAATAATCTATAGGACATATAAAATCAGCTTCAAGGAGCTTCTCAATCTCGGCCTTAACTAGCAAGGCTATCTTAGGACTCATATTTCATATCTTTTGTCTAATAGGTTTAGCATTTTCAATGAGGGTTATGTTGTGTGTTATGATCTTAGGATCAATTCCCAACATATTCGAATAATTCCAAGTGAAAAGTTTGGGAAAGTAATGAAGCAAAGTTGCATGGTCCTCTTGTTCATCATCATCAAGGAACTTTCCTATTTTTATCACTTTTTTTTCATTGTTAATGTCCATCTGTATGCCAATTGTATCTCCTAAAGGAAGTTCATTTTTTTTAAGAAATTTGGGGTTGTATTCTTCATTTTTCTTGTCAATCTCATTAATTTTATCTTCTCCATATTTTTTCTTGGTACTAATCATAGCGCATGTGACCCATTTTTTTAAGAGGAGTAGATGGTTTGTCATAAACTCCTAGCATTTATTTCAAGGTTTCATCATCTTCGAAGAACTCCAATGATGCTTCACAAGTTGTGTCAATCAATTTCGGATGCTTCAAGGTAAGGATTTTCTTAGGATTACACATGATGGTGTTGATGTTTAGCGAGGGTATTTTTGTTGCTTATGTTATCTTAGAACCTAGCAATATCCCAAACCACTTTTTGTTTCTTGTGTTCTAGGCTCTATAGGAACACAAAAATGCCTTGTTCTTTCTTTCCACATCCTTTTCCACTATAACCAAATTGTTTCATGAATTCATAACCTTTCCTATAAATTCTCTCCATTTCTTACGAATTTGGTGGTTGTTGATAATCTATGTCATCAAAGTTTTTTGTATAGCTTGTGTCTTCTTCTACAATAGATGAGGTAGATTCTTGTGAGTTTTCTTCTGAATTCTACATTGACATCACCATTGGTTTCTTTTGTTTTTTGGTTTCTTTTGTTGTGATGTCTAGTTTCATCTTCCCAACCTAGAATCCATCATGATTCACCATAGGAAACCATAGTCAAGCCTTGACAATGATAGATCTTGAATGAAAGTGTAATGTCGTAAAATTGCACCCATTGCAATTTCACATACATTCTTGTATCTACTTTAGTGTCCACTCCCTTAGCATCTTGTGTAGGCTCATTTTAGCCCCTGCATTAGCCTTGTTCCCTCTCAGGATGCTCATGACCCCTTTTTAGTAGCTACCTTTGTGCATTTTCTTTACGTCAAATGTTGTGCTTCTCTCATTCTTGTCATTTTGTAATGTGATGTGTCTGGACACTAGCACACCACGCTAGTGTCTTGTTTCATTTCAACATTCAAATGACCATTTTTGAGCATGTTTTCCACTTGTTAGCAAGTTTTGTGGTGGTAACAACTTAGAAGGCCTTGTAACCACTTGGGAAGCTTCTTTTCCCTCTTTAAAAGCTATCTTTTCAACTCATTTGGCCTTCTTCTCCTTCTGGGTTTCTATATCTTGGAAATTCTCCCATCTTTCTCTTGCTTGCTATAGAAGCACTCTTGCATTCTCACAACACCCTCTACAACTCTCTTAGCTCTTGCATCTATCTTTTTCTTACTCTCTTTGGCTTCCTTAAGCCTTGCAACTAACATTTCCCTTGTCTTGTGCTTGCGTGCATCCTGGGATTTCACACATTTCCTATCTATTGCATCTCTATTTTTTCATATGGGTTCTCCTCCTTGAGTGGGGATTGATTTGATCACTTTTGCATTCATTCTATTTTGGATTATTTATCTCTATCTATTTGGCTGTCAGTGGAGGTGGGAACACCAAAACGGGGGTTTGATTGAGGAAAACCCCTATACAACCCCAACATTTTCTCTAGATCTTACGCATGCAGGTATTGAAGATATTCACACACTAGAGGCTTCATTACTTGGGTTGCAATGAGAAATTTCTATCTTTCCTTCTCTTTCTTTACCATTTCTGCTTTATTTTAGTTTTATCATATTTTGTTATTTTCCCACATTTTGAATGTTCTTAGTAATTAGATTGTGGTGTAGGAGCACCCATAGGTTACCATAGTTTGTCTAGAAGGTCATGTTTTGGCAATTTGTTTAGGCCAACTTATAATCTATTTATGTTCATTTATGGTTGTGCCTTAGTGGCATTTTTGATTGGGTGTTGATCATCTGATGAAGGTCATGTTGACCATTGGATAGGCTTAAGGTTTTTGCACAAGTGAGGTTTTGGATTTTAGGATTTTTGCAAAATATTTGAAAATGTTGCTTAATTGGAGCTACAAGCGGCCAAGAAGAGCCCAAGGGAGAGGATAACTAAATTGGGACCTATTTATGGGAGGCCTCAGTATTGTAGTGGGGTTGGAATCATTTTGTTATGTTTTGAAGTTTTGTGAATTCAAGGAAAGCAATTGTGTTTTAGAGTGCATTTTTTGATTTTTGCATTGAAGTGAGGTTTTAATGGATTGATCATAGCACTGTAATTTGTGTAGGATGTATAGTAGTTGTTCTTCAAGCATTGTGTGGCATTAGTTAGTTTCTTTATTCAATTTTGAGCTTAGTTTGTAAAAAGTTTGGTTTCCATACTATTGCTGGACTAAACCAGGCAGTTTTGTTAGAATGGAGTGTTAGTTCACTTGCCCACTGTACAAATTGTACAACACTTTGGGAATAGTGACTAGACTCCATGGATATAAATATGGTAGGGTTTAGGGATTTTGAAAGCACACAACTACTGTGGAAGTCTTACCCTAGGCTAGCCAGGAAGTGCCTGGCTAGGAAAGACCTTAGTGCAGAGCACTTAATTTGCAGGGGTGTCAATTTCCTGAAAAATTAACTATTGGAGAAGGTAGGTATGAATCTTGCTAAGACCTAGTAAGGAGAAAGAAGCTCCATCAATCCATCTGATGTGAGGAGTACCTAATAGTTTGCAGTGAAGTCAGGGAAGGGTTTGTAAAGGCCTAATTTTGCCAAATTGTGAGTTAAGCCTTTGTATAGACAGTTAAGACCCAAGACCCCAAAAATCCTTGAGAGGTAGGCATTTGTACCAGGAATCCCAAGAAAAGATTGGGGTGTTCTTGGAAAAGACTTGGGAAAAACCCTGATTTCTCAGAGAAGGAGGCCTAATTAGGGCTCCTAGGGCTAGTAGCCTTTTAGACCTAAATGAGGGTTTGGTGGAAGCGACTAAGAAATGGAGTTAGGTGGACCCTCAAGAACCAAAGTAGGATGGATTGAAGTCATTAGAAACACCTCCACACCCCTGCAAAGCTAAATTCAAGATTTTGGAGGATTGTAGCCTTTAGGGTGGATTAAGGGCTAAGGTTAGAGTTGCAAGATTGCACCAAGTCTTGACTTGGTAGGAAGATCTAAGTTGATAGTTGGGTTGGAAAGGAGAAAGTAGGGAACCCTAAGAAGGAAGAGGTCCTATAGGTTTCAAGTGGTGGAGTGAAACACCCTAGGGGTCTTCCAAGCAAGACCCAGAGTATGAAACAATGATTGTTTCATCCAACCTCCCTATCAGATTCGTATTAGAGCAACAAAAGATTTGGGATAGAATATTATATGTCAGAGATTGAGTCTAGTGGTTCTACAGACATGGTGACAAATGCAGAATTTTCCAAGAAGGTCGAAGAACAAGAGGAAGACAATAGGCTATTGAGGGAAAGAATAGCTCAACTTGAGCAAGCAATGAATAATGTGCAAACCAAGACCGATGAGTTCAGTGGTAGGTTGGAAGGCAGGGTACCCAAGAGTGAAGAGGTTGCAGATGAAGACAAGATCCCTGAACCTGACCTTGTTTTACAAGAAGAGCCTTTCTTGAAGGCATTGAAGGCTTTGAGTGGAAAAGCACTTGAAGGTATACCACTGTTTAGTGGAAAAATGGAAGCTGATCTAGTCATGGATTGGATAGAGGGAATGGAAAACCATTTTGAATGTGATGGAGTTTTTGAAGCACAGAAGGTAAAGGTGCACAAATCAAGCTTGAGAGGTACTGACTTGACATGGTGGAAGTTCATTCAGACAGAGAGAGAAAAGGAAGGCGAGAAACCTATTTCCACTTGGAAGGGAATGGTTTCCAAAGTGAGAGAAGCATACATGCCAAATGATTATGAAATTTAGTTGCATAAAAAAAGACAGAGCTTGAGACAAAGAGACCAAGATGTAAATTCCTATATAGAGGAGTTTCAAAAACTTTGCATGAGGTCTAATGTAACTGAAGATGAAAGTCTTAAGGTGGCTAGATACCTTAATGGTTTGAAGTGGAACATTCAAGAGGAGATGACCCTTCTAAGTCCCATAACAGTACACCAATGTTATCAATTGGCTATAAAAATTGAGGAGAGAAGTAAGAGGAAACAAGATCAGGCTTCCAAGTGCAGAGGAAAAGGCAGAGATCAAAGAGGACATAGAGGTGGATACCAAAGTAGAGGGATTGAACAAAGAAACCAGGGAGAATCTAAACTCACAAAGCATGGAAGTGAAACAACTTCTAGAGGAGGCTATGGAAGAGGTAGAGGACCTCAAGGAGGTTCAAATAGAGGAAGAGGAGAAAGCATAAGTAACTCATACTTTGCTAGTATGAAGTGTTACAATTGTGGTCAAGTAGGACATCCAGCTTATAAATGCCCGAAGAAAGCATCTTCTTCAAATACAAAAAAGAGAGTAGCATATGATCAAGAAGACACTATGAGTGTCAAGTCACCAAAGGTTAGTCACATTGAGTCAGAAATAGGGGAGAACTTGATGTTTAGCAGGGTTCTAATCAGACAACCAGTCAAAGAAGAGCCAAAGCAAAGGAGAGCCTTATTTAGGGTGAGATGCAAAATACTTGGGAAGGTGTGAAAAGTTATAGTGGATTCAGGGTCTACTGATAAAATTATCTCAGAGGAAGTAGTGAGGAAGTTAAAGTTGGTGAAGATGCCCCACACTAATCCTTACAAGGTGACATGGTTGAATAAAGGGCAGAGTGTTCTTGTGAATGAGCAGACAATAGTGGAGTTCTCCATTGGAGGGTACAAGGAAAAGTTGATTTGTGATGTGTTGCCCATGGATGCATGCCATCTTCTATTGGGAAGACCATGGAAGTATGACAGAGGAGCCATCTATGATGGAAATGAGAACACTATCTCATTCAAGAAGGATGTAAAGACATTCAAACTGCAGTCACTGTTAGATGAGGAAGAAGGACAGTCAAAGACCCCTAGTGTCTTGTTAAGTAGTGGCAAGGAGTTTATCAACACTCTACAACAAGGAGGGGAAGGATATGTGGTCATGGTGCAATCCAAGGAGGAAGATAAGACTAAGAAAATAGTCATACCAGGAGCAATCCAGAAGTTGCTTGAACAGTTCAAGGATATAGTTAGTGATGGAACACCAACAACCTTACCTCCAAAGAGAGCCATTTGTCATAAAATTGACTTCATACCAGGGGCTTCATTTCCAAACAAAGCAACTTACAAGCTTACACCAGATCAGAACCTAGAAGTAGCTAGACAAGTGCAGGAGTTGTTAGACCAAGGACTAATTAGGAAGAGCATCAGTCCGTGTGCAGTACCAGTGGTCTTAGCAACTAAGAAAGGTGGTAAGTGGAGGATATGCACCGATTCTAGGGCTATAAATAGAATTACAATCAGATATAGGTTCCCTATTCCTAGGATTGGGGATTTGATGGATTGTCTTGGAGGAGCTCAATATTTCACCAAGTTGGATCTCAAGAGTGGATACCACTAGATTAGAATCAAAGATGGGGATGAGTGGAAGACAGCCTTTAAGACAACTGATGGGTTATATGAGTGGAGAGTTATGCCATTTGGCCTCTCAAATGCCCCTAGCACATTCATGAGGCTCATGAATGAAGTGCTTAAGGATTTCACAGGTATATTTGTGGTGGTATATCTAGATGATATACTCATCTTTAGCAAGACAACAGAAGAACATCTAAAGCATGTGGAGTTGGTTCTTAAAAGATTACAAGAGGAGAGGTTAGCCATCAACTTAGAAAAGTGTGAATTCTTCAAACAAGAGCTTGTGTATTTGTGGTTTGTAGTATCTCAAGGATCATTGAAGATGGACCCAAGCAAGGTAGAAGCTATCCTAAATTGGCCTACACCAACCACCGGGACAGAGGTAAGGAGTTTTCATGGGTTAGCTCAGTTTTATAGGAAGTTTATAAGCAAATTTAGTGGCATATGTGCACTAGTACTTGATAAAATCAAAGGTGGCCTAAAAAATAAGTTCAAATGGATTCTTGAAGATAAGAAGGGTTTTGAGAAACTGAAACAAGAAGTGGCAACTCAACCCATCCTTTTGTTACCTAGTTTTGATAAGCTATTCACAATGGAATGTGATGCCAGTGGAATTGCAGTAGGAGGAGTACTAAGCCAAGAAGGTAGGCCTATAGATTTCTTTAGTGAAAAGCTCAATGAAGCTAAAAAGAAGTATTCTACTTATGACTTACAACTATATGCTCTAGTGCAGTCTCTTAGAAAGTGGAGGCATTATCTCCTACCTAAAGAGTTTGTAGTGTTTACTAATAACCAAGCACTTAGCTACATCAACACACAAGAGAAGTTAAGCAATAGACATTTGAAATGAATGGAATATCTCCAAGCCTTCACATTTACAATCAAGCACAAGAAGGGACAGTTGAACAAGGTGGTAGATGCATTAAGTAGGAGGTTGCTGACAGTGCAAGAGATACAAATAAAGAGCATTGGGATAAAGAGTTTCAAGGATCTCTATGGAGAAGATGAAGACTTCTCAGAGGTATATAAGGTATGTTCTGATTTTGAGAATCACTTGCATAGTCAATTCTCAGAGTATACATTGCAAAGTGGAATTTTGTTCAAGGGGAATCAGTTATGTGTTCCAAAAGGTTCAATTAGAGAGAATCTTATCTAGGAGAAGCACAATGGTAGTCTTAGTGGTCATTTTGGTATCAACAAGACAATGGAACTAGTGCAGAGGTTCTATTATTGGCCCAAGTTGCCAAGGGATGTCAGAAGGTATGTGGAGCAGTGTGTAGTTTGTATGAAAGCCAAGGGGGAGCTAGTAATGTAGGTTTGTATCAACCCCTACCTATTCCCAATAGACCATGGGAATGTATTAGCATGGACTTTGTGGTAGGACTCCCTAAGACTAAGACATGGTTTGATAGTGTCTATGTGGTAGTAGATAGGTTCAATAAGATGAGTCACTTTGTTCCATGCAAGACCACCCATGATGCTAGCTATATTTCTCATCTTTTCTTCAAAGAGATTGTGAGGATCCATGGATTTCCATTGAGCATTGTCTCAGACAGGGATGTGAAGTTCATGAGTCATTTTTGGAAGACTCTATGGAGCAGATTAGGTACTAACTTGTCTTTTGGATCAGCCTACCATCCTTAGACCGATGGAAAAACTGAGGTGGTTAATAAAGTGTTAGGTAACCTTCTCAGGTGCCTCACCAAGGAGTATGGATAGACATGGGACTTGGTCATATCACAAGCTGAATATGCCTACAATGACAGTGTGAATCAGACCACAGGAAGAAGTCCTTTTGAAATAGTGTATGGAATGCACCCAAGAGGTGTGTGTGAACTTAGAGATTTAGGAGCTATGGAGCATAGGAGTGGCCATGCAGAAGATTTCACTCAGACCATGAAAGAGATTCAAGAGAAAGTGAAAAAGACAATCACAGAGGCTACTCACAAGCTGAAAGCTAAGGTGGATATGTCTAGAAAAGATCTCCAATTTGCAGTAGGTGACTATGTCATGGTCCATCTCAACAAATCTAGGTTGTAGAAAGGAACATCAACCAAGTTATAGATGAAGAGAGTGGGACCATGTCAGGTGTTAGCAAAATATGGAAAGAATGCCTACAAGGTGGAGCTACCTGCAGACTTAGGAATTTCACCAGTGTTTAATGTGGCTGATTTGATCAGGTATAAAGGACCAGTCACTGACTTGGATCAGAAAAGTGTGGATGTCTTGAAGGATGTGAGTAACATAGCCTTACCTCCTAAAGAAAAGCTGCAAGCAGAGAGGATCTTGGAATCAAGGGTGAAGAAGTCTACCCAACATAAGGATTACATGGAACATCTCATCAAATGGAAGTACAAACCAGAATCTGAGGCTACATGGGTGGATGAAGCTTAGTTCAAGAAGCAGGGTATTGATTTACCTCTGATCTCTTCCCACATTCCTTAGTGTTTGTGCAGAGGGGGGCGAATGGTGCAGGAGCACCGATAGGCTACCATAGTTTGTCTAGAAGGTCATGTTTTGGAAATTTGTTTAGGCCAACTTATAATCTATTTATGTTCATTTATGGTTGTGCCTTAGTGGCATTTTTGATTGGGTGTTGATCATCTGATGAAGGTCATGTTGACCATTGGGTAGGCTTAAGGTTTTTGCACAAGTGAGGTTTTGGATTTTAGGATTTTTGTAAAATATTTGAAAATGTTGCTCAATTGGAGCTACAAGTGGCCAAGAAGAGCCCAAGGGAGAGGATAACTGAATTGGGACCTATTTATGGGAGGCCTCGGTATTGTAGTGGGTTTGGAATCATTTTGTTATGTTTTGAAGTTTTGTGAATTCAAGGAAAGCAATTGTGTTTTAGAGTGCATTTTCTAATTTTTGTATTGAAGTGAGGTTTTAATGGATTGATCATAGCACTGTAATTTGTGTAGGATGTAGTGTAGTTGTTCTTCAAACATTGTGTGGCATTAGTTAGTTTCTTTATTCAATTTCGATCTTAGTTTGTAAAAAGTTTGGTTTCCATACTGTTGCTGGACTGAACCAGGTAGTTTTGTTAGAATGGAGTGTTAGTTCACTTTCCCACCATACAAATTGTATGGCCCTTTGGGAATAGTGACTAGAATTCATGGATGCACATATGGTAGGGTTTAGGGCTTCTGAAAGCACAACAACTACTATGGAAGTCTTACCCTAGGCAAGCCAGGAAGTGCCCGGCTAGGAAAGACCTTAGTGCAGAGCACTTAATTTGTAGGGGTGTCAATTTCCTGAAAAATTAACTATTGGAGAAGGTAGGTATGAATCTTGCTAAGACCTAGTAAGGAGAAAGAAGCTCCATCAATCCATCTGGTGTGAGGAGTACCTAACAGTTTGCAGTGAAGTCAGGGAAGGGTTTGTAAAGGCCTAATTTTTCCAAATTGTGAGTTAAGCCTTTGTATGGACAGTTGAGACCCAAGACCCAAAAAATACTTGAGAGGTAGGCATTTGTACCAGGAATCCCAAGAAAAGATTGGGGTGTTCTTGGAAAAGACTTGGGAAAAACCCTGATTTCTCGGAGGAGGCCTAATTGGGGCTCCTAGGGCTAGTAGCCTTTTAGACCTAAATGAGGGTTTGGTGGAAACGACTAAGAAAAGGAGTCAGGTGGACCCTCAAGAACAAAATTAGGATGGATTGAAGTCATTAGAAACACCTCCACACCCCTGCAAAGCTAAATTCAAGATTTTGGAGGATTGTAGCCTTTAGGGTGGATTAAGGGCTAAGGATAGAGTTGCAAGATTGCACCAAGTCTTGACTTGGTAGGAAGATCTAAGTTGATAGTTGGGTTGGCAAGGAGAAAGTAGGGAACCCTAAGAAGGAAGAGGTCCTATAGGTTTCAAGTGGTGGAGTGAAACACCCTAGAGGTCTTCCAAGCAAGACCCAGAGCATGAAACAGTGATTGTTTCATCCAACCTCCCTATCAGATTGTTAGAGGTTGCTTTGCTATTTTCTATGATATTCTCATTTTTTGGTCTTTACAAGATGATAGTGCACCTCTAGGACTCCAGCGTGTTGCGTTGTCACCCCTATTCCACACTGTCGTCCTTTGGCCGAGAGCTCATCAATTTTTTTAGAAAACCTTTGTGATTTACTCCTTTGGATTCTAGAACTCTCGCTTTGTTCCCTGAGGTAGTTTAGGGTAGTTCACCTCTTGGGAATCTCTTGAGAATAAATAGACTCAAGAGTAGTGAATCCACCTTCTCTACATTTTGGTGAACCCAACGTGAACCAGAAATGTTATAAAAAAACTAGGAATTTATTTACCCCAACTTGTGGGGTCATAACTTTTGAATCGGTGCTCAGAATTCAAAATCGTTTACACCGTTGGAAAGGTCTCCAAGAGGACTAATTCAGTCCCTAAAATACCATGCCTTTGGAAAACAAAATTTAGGGAGTAACACAAGTTTCAACCCCAAAATTTGCTCTGAAGACCTTCAAAAATTCAAATTACTGCAACCTATAAAATACCAAAAAAATTCAAAAATCTAGATTTTTGATTTTTCTCAGTTCTGTCACCTCTGGATTGCTTCAGATCAGTCGACGTGTCTATATCTCTATTTCAAAATGTATTTTCTATCTTTCTTCCTCCTATCTCTTTCCATATTTGTTAAGAAGCTTCAATAAGTTCTCTTACAAGCATGTGAAAGTGAGTTCTTGTCTCCTTAATATTCTTTGTTGATTCCTCTCCTAAGATTCATTCTAAGGATATTTTGCCACAAAAGGATGAAATCATTGATACCTTTCTTAATATTACTCTACCTTTTCTCCATTGCAATGAACTCTCTTCTAGTGGATGATGAATCTTTTCTCTATTCCAATGTACTCTCCTCTAGAGATGATGCATTAGTGAATGATGAATCTTTCCTCTATTCCAATTTACTCTCCTCTAGAGATGATGCATTAGCGAAGGATGAATCTCCTTCCACACTTGATCCTCCCTGGATCGATGTTGAGAATGTTTCTTCGAATAATTATTCCACTAGTTGTGATGATTCTATAAATGTAATATGTCTTTGATGCCCCTCAAAGGCCTAGGATATTGTTCATTTATCTAACTCCAGCTAGCCCTTCTCCTAAAAGGATTTATTCTATTGAGAGTGTCCCATTTGATACTGACTCTCGCGACCTTTCTAAGGCTCCCTCTTATAGAGTGGTAGCCCATACTTATGAGACTATAAGGAATAAGAAAAATGTTGATGAACCCGCTTCTTTACCACCTTCTCAACCAAGTCTTCCTTCAACACCTAAACCTACAACTAAAGCACCTGGTGATTGTGATCTTGTCAAGCAACTCCATGTTACTCTAGCTAAGATCTCATTGTGGGACTTGCTTTAGTCTACTCTGATTTATCAAGGTATGCTTCAAGAATCCTTGCAACAAATCCTCTTGCCTTCTTCTACTAGGCCAGTGGATGTTAATGTGTTGATGGATCATATTTGTGCGAATTCACCGAATATTATGTTCTATCCATAGGAACTCCCACCTCTGGAAGTGCAGAAGCAGGCGAATCCTTTGATGATTATTGTTAACATTAATGATATTGGTATTAGATGTACTCTCATTGACACCGGTTTGATGCTTGATGTATGCAAAATTTGATCTATTGCCTAAGATTAATATTGATTCATCTTCTCTTAATGCTTCTTCTATTGACATTCGTGGGTTTGATAATGTTGGTTGACAAGCCCTAGGAATGATAGTATTTCCTTTGAGGTTGGGACCCATTATGATACCCACCCTTGTATATGTTATGTCAAAAAAATTACCATATAACCTTCTTCTTGGTAGACCATTGATTCATGCTATGGGTGCAGTCTCGTCTACCTTGCATAAATTTATTAAGTTCATTTGTAATGATCAAGTAGTCATAGTCAGGGCTAACCCTAAGGCTATGCACTTGTGTTAGATGGTAGTTGCTGGTTAGGTTTCAATTGTTCCTACTCTTATCCCTTCAGTATGTTCCAGTGTATTGACATCTACTCCAGAAGTACCTGTTACAAAGGATATTCTTGAGGCATATGTCCCTAAAGAGGATCTTTCTGAAGCAAGAAATTCTAAGTCTACTCCTTCTCAAGAGAATGCATGTGTCAGTGATGATTGGGGTTCTTTAGACTTTACAAAACCCTACATTGGGGAATATAAAGTTGAACCGATCCACCTAAACCTTCTGATGACATCATCCCTACCCACTATCAAAGATGATTATTCTTCTATATTGTGGGATAATGTGAGCAATAACTGTAATGTCCTTAATGTCGATCCTCCTCCTTCTGAGGAAGATGATCACACTACTATTAAAGAGGTTAATACTAGTAGTCCCATCAAAAAGGATGATGGTGATCCCATAGAGGAGGATAATCCCCATTGTTGGAATAATGCTCTCTATGAAGATCCTCCTTCTCGAGATTTGCAAACATGTTATGGCCTTGGATTTAAACTTATTTCTAAATATGGCTATGGGCGTAAAGGTTATGGATGTAATGAACAATGCATTCAGGTCCCTATAGAATGTGCACCTCGTAAGCATAATTTGGGGCTTGGTTGCTTGAATTAACAATATAAATGGAAATCGTGGTTGAATGGTGACATGGTTTTTGCTCAACCTTGTTCTCTTGAAAAGATTCATCCTCCATTATCCACTATCTTTGTGCCTTCTTCTTGTGAGTGATCAAAATTTTCTCCACAAGAGAAAGGGTTGCTTCCTACTCCTCACACTTTATCTAAGCAAGAGTGTATTTTTTTGAGGCTTCTAAAATCCCACTTGATTACTCTTCCTTCTCCTACACATAAGAAATTTCATAAACATGATAAAGAAAAACATTCTTTCTATGCATATCATCGACTACCTGGCCATTCCACTAGTGAATGTAAGGCCTTGAAAGATAAAATACAACAAATTATTGATTCAGGTGACATCACTCATTTATGTTTTGATGTACCTGCCTTTTCTTTAAATGACAAGTGATATCGAGGTCTACCTCTATCCTGTGTGTTCTAAATATCTTGCATGGTTCTCCTCTCCTTTATGTTGGGGGCAGTGATAACTTGTTGTAGAGATGTGTTTCCTTCTAAGGACCCCCTCTCTTCTCTATTTATTTCAAATGAAGCATCCCTTGAGTGGACCCCTTTTCTTTTGAAGGGTTCCCAAGGGATCCCCCTTTTGAAATATTTTATCTCAAATGAATTCACTGGAATCTAGCTTGGGTGCAACCCAACTAGACCTATCTTTTTTGTGATTGTCTAGAAATGCAACTTGCAGTAGCCATAGGCTTCTCTGATTAGTCTTGCTCTGTAGGACTGAGAACCTGTAGAGCTTCTTTGCATCAAGCTTGCCTAACATGTTTATTCTACAGATTAACATGTTGCTTTGCAGGTGCGTTTGTGAAGTTTCTTTTCAACCAACCTTGCAGGACTGACCCCTGTAAGGCCAAATCTGACTTTGCTGAGTCCCCTACATTGGGATTTCCTCAAGAGAGAGTGCCTAGGGTTCCTTCTTTGTAAGCCTGAGGACCTGTAAAGTGCTTTCATCCCATGGGTCCTATTCGCCATTGGTCTAGGGGCCTTCAGTGCAATTTGTTCAACTTTGTAGGAGAGAGTACCTATAGAGCCTTTTATTCACCTTCTATAGGTTTGCAGATTTGCAACACATTTTCTTAACTCTCCTTGGGTCCGAGGACCTGTGGAGCCATCTCTCCTAGAATTCTCATTCCTTTCTAGCTTCTCCATCTCTCTCTTAAATTCTCTTTCTTCTTAATTATGTATACTAGATTGAAGATTTGCATCTTCTTCATCATGACTATATGCTCTTTCTTTCTTCGACATTGTTGTTTCCCTATGTTTTGTGTGCATTCTTCTTTTGAAGCAATCGATCCTTACATTCTTCTCTCCTTTTAAAAATTCTTCTGTGTTATTTCTTGATTTGGGGACGACACACAGTACTAAGACAACTTTTTACATCGAGATCTCTTTCACTTTGCTGAATCATTTCCTTTAGATTGTTGTTTGACTATGTGTATGTGTTTTTACATTCAAACCCCATGATTTAGTGGCTTTTTATGTTCTAACATTGTTGTCTTGTGAAAATATTTCTTGTCTAATGTGTTTGTTTTGTAGGCCTTTAGCTTGGGGGCATGCTTCCTTGATTTGGAGAGTTATCTGATTCCTCTACAATATCCTTTTGACATCATGATGTTATTTATGTTTATTAGATTTCCTTTAGCGTGCATATTAGTGTAGATTCATATGTCCGCTAATGTGGGGGTAAAATGTAATATTGTAAAATTGCACACCTTGCAATTTCACATACATTCTTGTATCTGCTTTAGTGTCCACTCCCTTAGCATCTTGTGTACACTCATTTTAGCCCCTGCATCAGCCTTGTTCCCTCTTAGGATGCTCAAGACCCCTTTTTCAGTAGCTACCTTCACGTGTTTTCTTTGTGTCAAACCTTGTGCTTCTCCCATTCTTGTCATTTTGCAGTGTGATGTGTCTAGACACTAGCGTGCCACACAAACTTCCATGCATTGTGCTATCATCTTGTGATGTTTCAACGTTCAAATTGTTAGTGTAATTAATTAATTGTTACACTAGCATAAGTTAACTTAGGTCATATTTCATTTAGTCCTAGGTTGCATTTTTAATAAATCATTTAATAAATAGGGTAATATTCTCTTCCATGTTTGTAGGGATAAGATTCCTTCTAGAAGATGAGTTGTCCTTCTAGAACTTATCTCAACATTTAATAATCATCTAGATAGGGTTCACATGTTGTCACATGTTGTTAGATTATAACACTTGGCAACATCTCTTGCATCTTAGGTTTTCCTTCTTTCCTATATAATCAGGCATTTTGTTCATTTGCAACATATCAATATCAATCATATTATTTTTATCATATCAATATAGAGTCTTTATTGAACATTCCATAGTTGCAACACTTCTCTTTGTGGTTGATTATCTTTCATGGCTAAAGTCCTTTATTGAAGATTCTGGAGCTTCAGGGGCTGTGCATCCATAATCTCAACATGGTATTGGAGCTAGTCCATTGAAACATCAACCCTTGATCTAGGAAGTTGGAGTGCAAGATTCTTGCAGGCTTGGAGTTTTATGTTGCAGGATAGTTGGTTCTACCCGGGAGCCAAGCTGATTTTTGGTGCACATCAGAATCTCTCCAACCTCTCCATTGCGTCCAGAAGGCCTCAAAACCCATAGATTGCCTGCTCATTCGTCAAAATCAGAGACATATCATCTGAGAGCCAGTTGAGGTATTATCTAGGGTTTGCATTTTTTGTACTATCCGTACAAATCTACTGTAAAATATCTTCCTGTTCAGTCATCCTCCAAAGAAATTTTTTTTAGAAAAATAATATATATTTTTTGTCTATTTTGGGCGAAATTTTTCAATAGTTCTGGCAAAAATTTCTTTTTCTGGGCGATTGGCATTTTAATCTAGGGCAGGCATAAATATTTTTTTACTATGCATATAGTTTGGGTTACAATTTTGGTCGGTTAGCATTTTAATTTATTTTACAGATTTAATATCACCTTTTATTTAAATTTTTGAATTGTAAAATTTACAATCTTCAATTTTTTTTGAGAGGTTGGCATCCACCGACAGTCTGCAGCCTGTTGTCTTGGTCACACTTTGACGTCACTAGTGTCAGCCTGTCCCATCGCTGACCTACCGCTTGCTTCATTCCTCCCATCAACTGCTCGAGCCCCCACTGGTGTTCTTCCTAGCTCCTGACCAGCGTTATATGTTCCTGTTCCTACCGTTGTTCCCTACTGAAAGTTCTCCGTCAGCCCCGGCTCGTGGTTCCATGGAAGTCCGAGGGCTTCACTATTCTCCGGGCGGTGCATCCTCCCCGCCAAACGCGCCTCTGACCCTGCCACCCTGTAGCCGCTTCGCTGCCGCCTATCTGATGACATCTTTTTTTGTTTATGCCTGCCAGCCCCGCGGTCATATAAACGACTGGAGGCTTATTTTTTTAAAGCCCGGGGTGCTATAATTTTGCACCTAGTTAGCCAGTTTGGTTCAAATAACAGTTTTTCTTCTGAGGGCCATATCTTTGTGCCACGGTATCAAAAATTTGCAAACGAGATATCGACGAAAAGAGAATTCAGAGCACTATCAAGTGGTGCCATCCATTTTGAAAGATTTTTTTCTATAATATTCTAAATTTAACTGAAGTCAATCCTCCACTTTGGACTTAGAGGTGCATATCTTCTCATCAGATTGTCAGATTTCAGTGATTCCAGCGACATTCAGGAGATATTTCAGTGCTTTTTTTTCATCAGTCCACTCACTTTCTTTGGTTTCAGCTCCAAGTATCTTCTATTGGTCTTTTTGCAATTTGGTGCATTTTCCTGATTCCTGAGACATCCTGAAGCTTGAAGAAGAATTTCTTGATCTCAGAGGAATATTTTCAGTTGCATATCTACTTGTAAGTCTTTATTTTCTATTGAAGGTAATTTTTCTTTGTTTTTTTTGGAGAAAGTTCATTATGGGGCTTTCATATACTCCTTTGTTGGTTATGTTACACAAGGGAAACTATAAAAAATGGCGGGATGGGATCAACCACCATCTCCAATCACTTGATCTATTTCCTCATCTATATGGTATAGTTCCCCATCCAAGTGAAGGTATTCATGAACTTGCTTGGAGTTGTAGATATACAGTCTTGGAGATCATTTCTATGCAAGTTGATTGTGATGTTTTGAGTTCAATTGATCATTGTGATTGTCCTCACATCCTTTGGACTAAGATTTGGATCTATATGGAGATTCAGATACTCCACCATTCCCCGATGGTCATGATTCAGAATTTCATTCTTCAGATTAGGTTCCCCATGATGATATTGTTGCAGGAGGTTGATTGCCTTGATCTTTCTGAAGAGGTTGACAAGGTTGCTTTAGGTGCTTCTTCTCCATTAGAGATTATTAGTATCCCTTCACATTCAATGATTCCTTGTCCAAATTCATTGCTTGAGGCTTTCATCATCATCACTCATCAGGACACCTTTAGTTTTCTAGACTTGACATGAAGGGATGGCTTCATTTTAGGTATCACTGACTTGGCTACTTCTATAGGTTTGGAGGAAATTATTGAGGGGGTATCACTCCTCTATTCAGATCACACCTTGGAGAGTTTTCTTGAGTCTCCACATTCCTTTTTATTGATCTTGATTGGGGATCTAGAGACTATCTTGGAGGCACTTGGTTTCTCTTCAGATATTTCTTGTATGAGACTTCTTCCCTATCATTCCATTAAGGACTTGAGGTTTCTTCAACATCTACCGTTGGCTCGGCTTTAGGCTCCTTTTAGTGGTTTTGAGGACACTTCATTCAGGGGGGGAAATCAAGTCTCCATCATATCCATCATATTCATTCCATCTCTATCTTTGGATATTGTTCAACATTAGTTTCCGCATCATCCTGGTTTGTCATCTTCTTTATTGATTTTGGAATCTTCATCATCAGGCAAGGAGACACATGAGCAGTGTTCAGAGACATCATCGAAATCCGCATTCATCCTTCCTTCCTTCAATTCCTATCCGAAATGGGAAGCATCTCTGCACTTGCACTTGGTTATGTTTCTTCCAAAAGGGAGACAAGTTGTTTGTCGGCATTGGATCCTATTTTGTCTTCAGACACTTACCATCTTTGCAGGTGATCACATCTTCTGGGGGGCTATATTGTCTCTCCCTTTCCCTCTGATGGGGGGGCTATTGTCTTGTATCCTTGTGATGGATGGTGTACTTGGGGGGTATTTGGGAGTCCTCCATCCTTCCCATCCTATCTCACATTTTTTTTCTTTTTCATCTCCTTTTTAGAGAGGGGTTTTGTTCCCACTAGGTTTTCCCCTTTTCTTCAGTTGTGGGATATTTTCTGCATCATCTTCATGTACATGGGTACCTAACATGGCCTCATAGCTGGGACCCATAATTGATCATCTTCTTGCATAATCATTGCATTTTCCTCCCTAAGTTGAACTTATGGGGGGGTGTTAGTGTAACTAATTAATTGTTACACTAGCATAAGTTAACTTAGGTCATATTTCATTTAGTCCTAGGTTGCATTTTTAATAAATCATTTAATAAATAGGGTAATATTCCCTTCCATGTTTGTATGGATAAGATTCCTTCTAGAAGATGATTTGTCCTTCTATAAATTATCTCAACATTTAATAATCATCTAGATAGGGTTCACATGTTGTCACATGTTGTTAGATTATAACACTTGGCAACATCTCTTGCATCTTAGGTTTTCCTTCTTGCCTATATAATCAGGCATTTTGTTCATTTGTAACATATCAATATCAATCATATCATTTTCATCATATCAATATAGTCTTTATTCAACATTCCATAGTTGCAACACTTCTCTTTGTGGTTGATTATCTTTCATGGCTAAAGTCCTTTATTGAAGATTCAAGAGCTTCAGGGGCTGTGCATCCATAATCTCAACACAAATGACCATTTTCAAGCATGTTTTCCACTTCTCAGCAAGTTTTATTAGTGGTAATGGCTCAGAAGGACTTGTAACCACTCGAGAAGCTTCTTTTCCCTCTTTAAAATCTATCTTTTCAACTCATTTGTCCTTCTTTTCCTTCTGGGCTTCTATCTTGGACATTCTCTGATCTTTCTCTTGCTATCTTGCTTGCTACAACAACATTCATGCATTCTCACAACACCCTCTACAACTCTCTTGGCTCTTGCATCTATCTTTGTATTACTCTCTTTGGCTTCCTTAAGCCTTGTAGCTGACATCTCCCTTTTCTTGTGGTTGTGAGCATCCTAGGATTTCACACATACCCTATCTATTGCATCTCTATTTTGTGATACAGGTTCTCCTTCAGTAGGAATTTCTTTTATCACTCTCGCATTCATTTTGTTTTGACTTATTTATCTCTATCTACCTAGTTGTCCGTGGAGGTGGGAACACCAAAATAGGGGTTTGACTGAGGCAAACCCCTATATACAACCCCAAAATTTTCTCCAGATCTTATGCATGTGCAAGTATTGAAGATACTCACATGTTGGAGAGCTTGTGAATTTATCCAGAAAACCTTTTTGATTTACTCCTTTGGATTCTAGAACTCTCGCTCTATTCCTTGAGGTAGTTTATGGCAGTTCTACCCTTGGGAGTCTCTTGAGAATAAAGAGACTCATGAGTAGAAAATCTCCCTTCTCTATAAAAAGTGAGCTTGAAGACCTACAAAAACACAATAATGCTACTCCAAGGCTTCAACTTTGCTGATTACTTGTTCTTGAATGCTCTTATGAAGAATGCTTGAATGCTCTTGAATGCTTGGATCTTAAAATTTCTCTTCTAGATTATTGCTTAGATGAAAAATGACTTTAGAAGCTTGTTTATATAGACATTACAACTAATTTACCATTATTTAGATCTGAAAAGCCAACATCAACAAAAAAATTGAATTAAAAACTTGAATTTCCTAATCAAACCCTAAAAGGGTCCAAATGGGACTTGTAAAACAATTTTTCCTTTGAAATTTTTTTGGTTTTTGGCCCTTACTTCTTTTTCGCTTTAGGATGAATCTGCGGCCAAAGAAGAAAGATTTCTCTTGCATAAAGGTGAACAATACACCACGTGGTGGCAGTACAACTTTATATATATATATATCATTTTCCTTTTGGCGTGGATTGAGACACGTGTCTGCTTGATGAGGATTTTCTTCAAAGCCGCTCTCACAAGTTTGAAATCACCCGCTCGCTTGACACACCATCTATCTTCATCAGGAAATTTAGTATTTTCCATGAAATGGTCTTTTGAGGCAGAGTTTTTCAGAGAGCAAGATGGACATCTTACTTTAAGGGTAAAAACTTTGAGTCGATGTCATCAACCTCCATAGTTGATCAATCATATTTTTTCCTGGCTATGTTTAAAATTTGATTCTCTTCTGTCAGTGTATCTTTGCTAAAGTATTTGAAATCATTTAATGAAGCAGTTGAGACTTAATGAGCAAGGATTGATGTGGTCTACTCAATATCTAAGATTGGATTATGAGCTACCAGGTTCTTAGTTTTTTCTTCTAGAATTTTTGTGGCGGTGTCCTCTTCTTTTGGCTATAAATAGGAGTTGGCAGCATTGAGTTAAAAATTTCTAGAAAAAATTGGCTTCAAAAATCTTTTCGAAGATAATAGACATTGTTAAATAGGGAGTTCTATCTTTCTAGAAATAGGAGGGTGTTTACAGAATACTTCTTATTTTCTCTTTAGTATGCTATATTTATTTCAAATTATCATTGGATTGGTATCTGACCTTTGTTTTCAGTTTATATATCATAGAAGTTTGATCTATTTGGGAGAAATCTTTGAAATTATGCATGTTATGGCCTTTGTCAAATTTCCTTTTTTATATTTCATTCATATTGAATACATTGTGTTAAAAGTTTTGCATTGATAGTTCAGTAACTAAGTCACATGATTTTAAGCTTCCATGTTTAATGCTATCTTTCTAAAATTGGACCATGTCGATTGAACTCTTCCATTTTTTGTAAATGGCATGCCATTTTCCATATTAAGCCGTAAAAGAGGAAGGATTTTGTAAATTCCAAAATATTTTTGTTAATATTTAGAGTTTTTCTTATGTCTGATTGGACCTTAATGAATTCTTCCCATGGGGAGATTTGAAATATTGCACTGTGCTTTCTTTAGCCTTTGCTGCTCATTCTCTTCCCAACAATGAAGGGTTTGCGGTATTCTATGTCTATCGTATCAGTTATAAGGAATAATTGAGGTTTGAAATGTTGTGAAAGCTTTGGTGCGTTACCATCTTAATTTTTTTTTTTTAATAAAAGGAGGGGTAAAAACTTTTATTAATCAACAAGAGCGGTACAAAGCGTTCAGCAAAAGAAAACCCCAAAGGGGCCCCAAGACAACAAACAAGAGATCAAGAATCATTAATGCAGCATTTCACATCCTCAGTAACCCAACCCTCCAAATCCTGGGCAAGGTCCCTCGGTAAACTGTCCCAATCATCCACCAACCACGTCCCATTCTTCTTAGAAGCTATTTTCGCCAGCCCATCAGCCACCTTGTTCCATTCACGAGGGATATGGGAAAAGGTGACAGAATCTAGTAAATCACCAAGGTTGGCAATTTGTTTTGCCACTACCGCTAAATGCCAACTAACAGCGTCGAAGTGTCATCCATTTATCAAGTCAACCACCACCTGAGAATCAGATTCACAGATAATCTTATTCCAGCCGAGAGCGAAAGCTCTCCTCAAGGCTGAAAGAATCGCCAAGGCCTCCATGAGGTTATTAGAGTGATGTCCCATATACTCAGAGAAAAAGAAAACAACCACTCCAGAACTATCTCTGCCCACCCCACCAATACCAGCATGCCCAGGATTACCTCTTGAAGACCCATCAGTGTTGATTTTCAAGACACCAGTGGGAGGAAGCATCCAATGCCCTCCTCTGAAGACCTTCCCTCTAGAGCACCTACCCCGCCCAACCTTGGGTCTTCCCGTACTACCAACAAAAATCCCCAACTTCTGAATCACTCCAGTATCCCCAGGATCAACCAAAACAGACAAATCACATTTTGCTTGTAACGTCTCTTGAAGAGCCCCAAGAATTCGAGCCCAAACTTGGCCCACCTGTAGCTTCCTATCTAGAAAAATCCGTCGATTGCGCTCTAACCAAATCTGCCAAATAATAAGAGTAGGGCCAATAGGCCAGGCAGTGTGCAAAAAAGAAGTCTTTGCTGTAGTATGTCCAGCATTCTGCCAGAACTCGCCAAGAGATGAAGGATGTCGACAGGACATATTCCAAGCCGCCCACCAAAAGTGCCAAATAGTTTTAGCAAAGGGGCACTGAAAGAAAAGATGAGAAATAGTCTCAACATCTTTGAGACACATAAAGCATAAAGAGGGACCTTGGAAACCCCTCTTGCAAAGGTTGTCCCAAGTCAAGCACCTGCCATACACCACAAGCCAAGCGAAAAAGTTGCATTTTGGCCAGGAGAATTTATTCCAAATGTTTTTCCACCAAGGAACCTCAGCACTGCCTAAAGCCTGTCTGTCCAAAGCACGATACCCTGAAACAACAGAGTACTTCCCTTTAGGATCTGAGCCCCAAGCCAACACATCCCTCTCCGGAAGCGAGCAACACACTCTAGCAGCCAAAATGGAGGATAACTCCCTCCTATCCTCCAAAGATCCACCCAAAGGCCACTCCTGCATATCCTTCCACTGATAAATGATAGTTTGCCCCAAGACCCGAGGGGCTTTGAAGTCCATCACTCTGCTCCAGCCAGCTTGAACAAAAATCCTGCTTAAAGTCTCCAAATGTGGATGTGAGGAGAGGATAGGCGGGAAGCCATCCCAGGAGTCAAGCCAGAAGAGGGCATCAGAGCCTCTATTGCAAATCCAGAATAGGCTTTGTTTAACCAAAGGAGCTCCCCTCTTGAGAGTTTCCCAGATCATAGACCCTTTCCCCGAAAGACTAAATCGAGAAACCTCAGCACCATCCACATCCCCAATATACTTGAAGGTAAGAATCTTGGCCCAGGTCTGATGTTGATGTGAACACCACCTCCAAAACAACTTAGCCGCCAATGCTTGCCCATTCCAATCCGCTCTACGCAATCCCAAGCCACCATCCTGCTTCGGCCGACAAACCACTTCCCACTTAATTAAGCTCCACTTTCTCGAGAGGAGATTACCTGACCAAAGAAATTGCCTACAAAGCCCCTCAAAATCCTTGATGAAACTTGAAGGGGCAGTCATCACAAAACATCTGTAAATAGGAAGAGCTTGCACAACAGACTTTAAAAGAGTGACTCTGCCTGCCGTTGATAACCATCTATAGGTCCAATGACAAACCAGTCCTCGGAATTTATCAATCACCTCCTGCCAGAAATGCCTGGGAGGTGGGCGCACATCAAGAGGGATACCCAGATAGGTAAAGGGAAGACTCCCCACCTGAAACCTTAAGATCCTGGCAATACGTTGTTGAATGAGCCTGGGGGTGTTAAAGAAATAAATGCAAGACTTACATTCATTAATGCGTTGTCCCGAGGCAGCCAAGTAGCAATCCAAGGTCTGACGAAAAGCAACTGCTTCCGCCACCTTAGCAACCCCCATCAAGGCCGAGTCATCCACAAACTGAAGATGTGTTTGCGGGGCAAGGGAATTATTCCAGTTCCATCCATGTAAAAGCCCAGCTGCAACCTGAGACTTAATGAACCTCCCCAAACCTTCAGCCATCAAAATGAACAGATAAGGGGATAAAGGGTCTCCCTGTCGAAGACCTCTCGAGGCACCAAACAAAGCAGAGGATTCCCCATTTATGAGAACCGAAAAGGAGGGCGTCATTACACAACACATGACCCAATCGATCCACTCCCTGCTAAACCCGAAGGCTCCAAGAATTTTGATCAGAAAGCCCCATTTGACCCTGTCATAGGCCTTTGACATGTCCAATTTTATGAACATAGCCTTTTCCCTTGAAGAGGCCATAGAATGAATAGCCTCCGCCGCAATCACAACACCATCAAGAATCTGTCTACCCGCTACAAAGCCCCCTTGTTCCTCTGAGATTAGCTTATCCAACAAAGGCTTCAAGCGCTCAGCAATTAATTTAGTGATGATTTTGTACACCACATTACACAAAGCAATTGGACGAAAGAGATCTAAAGAATCGGCACCCTCACGCTTTGGAATAAGGGCAAGAAAAGTGGCATTCAAAGCTCTCAGCATTTGCTTATTCCTTAGAGATTCTTTCACAACCTCCAACAAGTCAAGCTTGATCACTTCCCAAAATTCTTGGTAGAACTCGGCTGGGAACCCATCAGGACCAGGGGCTTTCCCCTTCTTCAGTTGAAACACCACATCCTCTAACTCCTTCAGAGAAATCGGCTGGATAAGGGAGGCATTCATATCCATTGTCACCAAAGGAGGGATACAAGCCAGGATAGAGTCTTCCTCCTCAATGGCCAGAGGGGTATCTTCAGAAAAAAGATTAGAGAAGAAATGAACAGCCTCATTAGAAATTTCCAAAGAGGAAGAAAGAACAGATCCCTCAGACGAACGGAGAGAAGAAATAGTATTTCCCTGTCTTCTAGCCTTTACCGAGTTATGGAAGAAGGAGGTATTCTTATCCCCTTCCTGGAGCCAATCAATACGAGCCTTCTGCTTCCAAAATATTTCCTCACGAAGCTCCCATTCCTCAAGAGCTTTGACAGCTTCATCCTCTAACTTGCTCAAAGCCGCATCCAAACCATGCTCCCTGATCTGCCTGGTAATAGAATCCAGATGCTCTTGGGCAACCCTTTTCTGCTGAAACACGTTGCCAAACTGATGCTTATTCCAATACTTTAGCTTATACTTCACATACTGAAGCCTCTTCATAAAAGAGTACATGGCGGTCCCAAAAGCAGGTCGACCTTCAATCCACCAATTAGACACTAAGTCAAAAATACCTTCCTCCCTGAGCCACATAATCTAGAATTTAAAAGTTTGCTTCTTAGAACCTCTAGCCAAGTGAGCAAAGAACATGATCGGCCAATGATCAGATCCTCGCCAATCCAAAATTTCAGAGCTTGTTAGCCATTTGTCACTAACCCAGAAACTGGATACCAAGAACCTGTCCAATCTTTCAGAAATAGCTTCTTCTCCAAGCCTCCTATTATTCCAGGTGAACATGCCATTTGAAGGTTTGATATCCACAAGCCGAAGTCGGGCCATGTTCTCCCTCAAAAGAATAGAGGATGCATCCAGACGAGGCACACCCCCCCTTTTCTCCTCAAGAGAGACAATAGCATTGAAATCCCCTGACATGATCCAAGGTAAAAAGGGGTCCAAAGATCTCAAAAAGTTTATATGGGACCATAAAAGATTCTTACCAGGAACATCTGACGGGGCATAGATATTGGACAACAAAACTCTTTCCCCAGTCTCCAAACTGACCGCAACAAGAGAGATGGAGAATCTACTAGAAAACCACCAAATAGGAGAGATTCGTCGAGGATCCCAGAAGCAAGCAAGACCTCCAGAGCTCCCCATCGCCCCCACACATTGACATAAGCCTCTATTCCAAATTTTGGAAGCACTCTGCATCATACTATCAACAGAAAGCTTCGTCTCTTGGAGAAAAACCAAATCCGGAGAATGAGCACGAACCAAATCTCGAATAGCCTTTTGTCTAGGGATGCTATTCATACCCCTCACATTCCAAGAAAGCACAATCATCTTGAAGGTTGGGAAAAGTGAGCATCCAAAGTCTTCACCGACCCAGATTCAACCAACGTCTCACCAGCCAACTTAACTTTCTCTTGATCTTTCTTCCTACCTGCCTTTTGGGTCTTGTCAGGAGTACTCTTTTTCAGGGACTTTTGATGCACACCCAAAAGAAGTGAAGCAGAAGCTTTACTCTTTGCAGAGCTTCCAGAACCTGAACCTCCAGCTGAGCCCCCTCCGACCTCATCAGAGACCAAAGAGGTGCCAGTGCCTGAACACGGATCCCCAAGCCCCACCTCAGGGGAGAGAAAAGAAGAATCTTTTGCATCCCCTCGAGACAACAAAGGGTCAGAGGCTAAAGACATACGAGCCATAGGCTCCAGATTTTGAGAGGTAGCTGGGTTAGCTTCCACATGCATGTCAGGAGAGACCCCCTCCTCATGAATTAAGTCATTCAGTGCTTCAAACTTGTTGAAAACCCCTTCCTCCTGGCGGTCCTGAAAAGTCCTCTTCATCCCCCAACCTTTATTTCGTGTCTTAACCGGAACAAACCCATCTTTATCTGGAGTCCCTCCCTGCATGGGACCTTTTTCCTTCTCAGGTCCTGTGTTTGGAGCAGCCTTCCCATTCCCTGAGTTTCCCACACCCGAAACACGTGGACACCTCCTCAAGAGATGACCATACTCCCGACATAAATGACATCTGAACGGCAAGGTTTCATAATCCAGGGGTTGTGTCCACGAACTAGAACCCACTGTCAAATCAATAGAGTCTGGCAAGGGTTGGCTCAAGTCGATCTCCACACAAACGCGGGCATAGGAAAAGATCCGCTTGTCCAAAGTTTGCTGAGAGGGACCAATCGGCTTGCCAAGCACCATTGCAATAGATTGAAGAATATCACTCCTCCAGCATTCCAGTGGTCGACGAGGGAGGCGAACCCACACCGGGACCTTCGTCGGCATCTCTTCAGTAGAAGTGAAACCGGCATGCCAAGGTTTAATGAACAAGCCGACTTGATTATAGAAATAAGGGCCACCCTCAAAAGCCTTATTTCTATCAGAGATGCATGAGAAATCCACCAAGAAGAAGCTATTTGCAGCAAGCAGAATCTCAATGTCCCCCTCTAGATTCCAAGTCTTCCGAATCCAAGGTTCGAGGAAAGGTAAGGAAACCCTCATTCCCAGAAACGTACAAATTAAAACATGCTTACTGAAATAGTCAAGATCTTCTACCACCGCCTCCTTTTGAATAACAACCACTGGGCGTGCTTGGGCCCTCTCCAGACAACCATTCACCTTATGCACTTTAAAGCCATTAATCCTAGATAAACCCCCATGAGAAGAAACCCCAACCCTGGCCTCTGACATAATATCATCTCCCTTCGCCTCCTCCACACCATCCATCATGATAATGAAAACCACACCAAAACTCCCTACCACAAACCTCCACCTCACAGCAGAACAAGACGTAGCTAACACCAAGGCCTCCAAAAAGCTACTGCCATCCAGAAACGAGGAAGAAACACCCTTCCAAAAGGGTTCTCATGCAAAAGAAGGCAAGGGAGAAACCCCACACCAAACCCCAACAGGGAGTACAGGCGCCAGCAACCAAAGTAAAGAAAAAATGGACAAAAAACTGATTAAAAAAACTCCCACTCAACACAACAAATGCCCCCCCACCCAAACAAAAACCAGACACAGCCGATCCACAAGGAAAGAACGACATGCAGTGAAGAAGCTGGGCATGCAAGCCAACCCTCACAGGCCACGGGCACCCAGAGAATAGACGTGCGCCATCATAAAGTTCGCCAACCATCTTAATTTTTTATTCACATTTCTTTCTACCTTTTTCCTCAAAACACAAAGAAGAGTTGACTTTCTATAAAAATATTGGAGGTCATTCAGTGAGGCACAAATTGGTCCCCCACTCACTGAATTACCCATAAGGCTACTTGGAAAAGCGCAAACTTTAATGATCAACAATTATTTTTTTGGCACGCCCAATGGGACTAAAAGTTTTTTGAATGTTTGATTAGAAGTCAAAAATATTTCTTAAATCAAACCAAGAAAAGAGGCTAGGAATTTCATGCCCATAATCCAAAAAAGAGCATCTTCAAGAGGCCATTTCTAGTACTCCCAATTACCTACCTCTACACCTAGGAGAAGAAGACTTACAAGTTCCATATCACTTGTAAGAAGCAACTAGGTAAGAAGTATTAGACCACAATCCAAAGCCTTATCTACTCCACCAGGAGGCCGAACCTTCCAAATCAAAATACTTGTCTACCCTATCCGCAGGAATCTATTTAAAATGGCTCATTTAGGTGCTCCTGCTCCTAGAAATTTTGTAACTTGGGACGGCAGTAGCCTACTACAACCACCTACGCCTCTAGATGTGTGGCCTGCCATACCTACCAATGCTCTCAAGGCAATCCCCAATTTTTTCAGGGAGGATTTTAAGATCCCTTTGGAACATCTGTAAGATATAACAAAGGTAAGTAGAGTACATAAAATTGTGAAAGAGAATGTTGCTCTTAAATTACTGTTCGCGTCTTTTAAAGGAAAATCCCAGGATTGGTATAGGTCTTTGGATTTTGGTTCTATCCACTCTTGGGATCAACTCAGAGAGAAGTTGTTTGAGTGCTTCTTGGAAAAGGGAGATCGCTTCACTTTGTTGCAACAATTAATCACCATCAAGAGGGCCCCGTAAGAGGCTATGAGAAACTTCAATAACATGTTTCAAAAAACCTGGCAAAGGATTCCTATGATAGCTTGGCCTCTGACCTCTATGGTGTTCACGTTTTATCTAAAGGATTTCAATTCGGGCATCACAGTCATGGTATAGTCTATGGGAGGAGATATTTTCCCTGACACATACAATCTAGCTGTGCATGCTGAAAATAGTCTGATTGACGCCGGGAAACTTCCACCACATCTGTCGATGCCCATTTTCATGAAAATATCTGGTGGCCCCTAGGAAGAAGAAACTCCAAATGCTTCTGCTCTACAAGTGACCACATTAGCTTTACCACCATCCGTGTTTGTGTACCTGGGTGCACAACCAAGCATGTCAGGCTCCTCTTCATTAGTAGTGGATGTCAATGATATGAAGAACCTCATCTGGTCCTTCGCAAATGAGCTACTCCTCATCCGATGACAACAAGCAACACCTTCGAAGCCTCCCACATATGCCTATCAAGGAGGAAGACCATCTTATCAACATAATGCATATCAAGGAGTTCCGAGAGGAGGAAGTCAACAACTAGTGCCCACAAAGTAGATAGTTCCTATCACCATGCCACTTTAGATCGTCAAGGACAATCCAAGCAAAGATCTAGTCCTAGGCAAGAACAACCTGTCGGAGGATGAGAATGTGTGGTGCTTCTCATGTAATGATAGCCATATTCCCTAAAATTTTCCAAGGGGAAACCTTCAACAAAAGATAGCAGAGAAAAGGATGTGTGGTGCTTCTCATGTAATGATAGCCATATTCCCCAAAATTTTCCAAGGGGAAACCTTCAACAAAAGATAGTAGAGAAAAGGAGCCAAGGTGTATTTCCAAGCATAGAAGAATATCAGTCTCCTAGAATGGAGAATTCCTGCTTTAGAGTGCAAATTCAAGGGATGTCCTTAGAGTAAGAGATCGATATTTCACTAGACCAAGCACTTTTCTCTTGGATGGAAGAAGAAGATGTAATATTTGCAAATGATGCTCCTGTTGGAGTTAAAAGAGACACTGAGAGGGGGGGGGTGAATCAGTGTGAATCCAAAATGATATTCGTTGCTCAAAATGAAAGTTAAAACATATTTATACTTTGATCTCAATATAAAGATTAAGTCATTCATGTATTGAATGTAATATTTTGCATGCACAATTGAGAATTTAAATAAACAGAACAACAACATGAAATAGAAGAGCCATCACACAGAAACAAAGATACACAAGAGATTTTTTGCCAAGTGGAAAACCCTGAATCAGGGAAGAAAAACCACTTCAAGTGCCTTGTAGGCTTAATCAAAAAACCACTATTCACAATGCCTTGTAGGCAAGTTTTAGAGCACCCACTCAAGGAGCACCAACCCCTTGTTTTTGAGACATCAATCTCAGGGAGTACAAACCCTTCAACTTATGTTTTTCGAACAATAATGATAGCTCAGAGGATTACTCTATTTTCAGTAAAGCATAAATAACTATGTTCTCTCGTCTACATAATACCTTAAGGAACCAAAGCTTGAGTCCTTAAAATACTTCATAGAGAAGAGATTTTTTACAACATCTCTGCCTTTTATTTTCTTATTTTTATGCAGAGTTTTCAATACATTTCATTCAACCAAGATCAACTCAGAATTACAATAATAGTGCCAGCCCAGAAAAGAGTTTTTCTGTTTCATATTTATACATCTTGTTTCAGGTATCAAGTCTTCAAGAAACTTCAAATGTCAAGGAGAGCAGCAACGTAACTTCCTCTTTATTGTTTTAGTGTCAGAGAATCAAGAGTAGAGAAAAGCCCGAATAATAAGGCATTCAAGATTATGACTGAATCAATAAATCTTTGACAAGTGTAGATCAGAAAACTTTATCATTTTGCATATGTTTTCGCAAAACCTAGAAAACTGTAAGTAATAACATTTTGAAACAAGAATATTGATAACCCACGAGCATATTTGTTTATTTCATAAAACCCTTGATTTCAATCTTCAAAAAAAAATTCTAAATACCCATAATCTGTAAATAATAAATTCTATAAAAGATTTCGCATAGTAACTGAAAGGTAATCAAAGAGCATGTCTACCCAGTTTTAGAATTTCAAGAACCCTCTGCAAATATGAATGGATATCAATTAATTTTTAGAATACCCCAATCAGTATTCTTCTTTTCCAGAATACCCATGATCAGAAAAATAATAAATATGCAATATAACTGATGGAATCTCAATACCCACGTATTGAAAAAGACAAACCCTTATTCATAAAAGCTTTGAAATCATTTAAGAGCAATAAGAGAAACGGTTCTGGAAGAGCAATCATACTTGTGACATGATTCCCTAATATCCAATCGAAAAATGTAAGATATCCATTTATCCCCACAAATTTCCACGTGAATAACAGACCAAAGACCAATCATGGCTGTAACTTCAAAAAATAATCAATTCTGACAGAAGATAGATGCCAAATCAAGCTGATAAAGAAATGAACATAATCTTTTCATGAAAGAAATCATGAGGCAAAGCGCATTACCAGATCATAATGAAGGAAGGCCAAAAAATGAATACCATGAAGTTGTCTACATTTTTATTCTGCCTGAATCTGACTTCCAGCCAATAAAACACATCTGATAAAGTATTCTCTTGACTTCAAAGAACCAATTATAGTCATTTCTACTAGCTAGAGTGCAAAGAACAATAAGAAGCAAACTCAATGATCTCTCATGGCAGCTGCAAAGGTAGGGTTTCAAAAACATATTTTAGCAAGAGGAGTCAAGCACGAATTCTTCCCTAAACTCTTTTTTTTTCATTCGAATGACTCAACAAAAATGAAAGAAGCTTTGAAGTTTGAGTAATATGAGAATAATATCATTTTGAGGTCTGAGAGAAATCAAAGGCATCGATAGAATAATTACTCTTGAAATAAAGTTGACCACAAGGATTGAGCTATTCACAACCTTGACTGCCCAAAAAGTATGAAGATATCAACCAATTAAAAGTGTCCATTGAAACAAAGGTGATTACCAAGCACCATGTCGACCATTTCAAAACAATATCCCAGCTATAAAGTTGACCACACAATAATCATTATGTGTTGGATGATATAAAAGAGTGGCCATAGAACATAACCAAAGATGTCAACCTTGCAAAAGCATTTTCTAAGTTGTCCACAAAAGAATGAAGTTTCCCTTTCACCATTTTGTCATTGATTGAAAACAAACTCATGTAAGGCTGATGAAAATACAGTAATAGATCAAGCCTTGGTCAAAACTCCATCTCAATTGAATTTTGTATAATAAAAGTAACCTTGCAAAAGACTGAATTAAATAAAACCATTTGCCAAAGGTAGGGTCACCAAGATGATCATTAAAAAGTTTACCAAGATCGATGCCAACTTGAATTGAAATAATGAACCAATGAAATACCTGAGAAAGAGAGGATCAAGAACATGAAAAACTGAACCTATCAAAAACCTTGAAAACATTAAGATAACCTGTCGCTGTCAAAGAACACAAGCAGATTAGTACTGTCAAGAGATAAAAATATAAACTGAGTACTGAAACTAAAATAGAAGACAAGTATGCCAAGAGAGTAAATTGATCACAGAAAGCCTGAATGAAAACTGTCCACTGCAAATTAGAGACCAACTGAATATAACCAAGTTGAGAGAATCATCTGAAACTATAGAGAAGTTTGTCATCAAGGACAATCATAATTGAGTATCAACAGCTCCGATGACTAATGCCACACAAGTAAAATTGGACTAAAACACAATGTCCAAAGGAAGACTCGCTGGATAATATGTGCAACAAGCTCCATAATGCCCACAACCATAACAACCACAACCACAAGTGGAGCAAGTCATGTAGGCTCGACCCACTCAATAGTCGCAAGCTTTTCCATTACCAAGGAAAGAGGTGGATAAAGTACTAAGCCTGTCCACGTTGGATTGACCTCTCCCAAAGATGAAAGAGATACCACCATTCAAACCCAAGGTCTAGCCAATTAGAATGCTAAATGTGGTTGAACAATTGAAGAAGGTGCCCACTAATGTATCTCTATGGGACATATCAATTCTAAAACAAAATATGTTGCTCCAGAAGGCATTAAAGAAAGAAGAACAAATACCACAAATGGATATGATTACACCATGTAATCATGTTAGAAACAAGAAGCCTACATCGGAATCCCAACCTTCGAGAGCCACAACATACGTGAATTCCATGAAAAATGCAAATGTGAAAGAGGTAAGAAAACCAAAGCCCACACCTTTCTTTTTAACACTTATTGTGGGAGATAAGCTTTTACATAATAATATGATTGATTTGGGATCTAGTACTATGATCATGCCTAAACAAGTGGTCAACACCTTGAAAATCAAGTACGAGCCTCTCGAAAAAGGGATCATGTAGTTAGATGGGAAGAAGGTCCCAACCATCAGACACATCAAGGATGTATCTTTAACTCTCTTTTTTTGTGTCCAAGCCAAATCACCACATAAGAAGTAGTCATGATAGACACCCCCAAGTATTCAAGGGACTTTATAGCAAAGCTTAGTGGATATTTAGAGCTTGATTGGTCTCATTTGATATTGCGGACAAAGCACGGGGAAAAGATGAAAATCATGTCTAAATCCTTGCACCCTAAACATATAGCTGACAATGCGGTCATGTGTTTTGAAGTGGTGCATACCTCCTCAAAAAGGGAGACGTATTTGTAGAAATGTTAGAAAACGAGGAGGATACAAGTGATTGGACCCCTAAAGAGGAGGTCCTCCTTAATTAGATTATTGATTTTGACCAGTTTTGGAACTTCCATGCTATTGGATTGGGCACCTACGTGATCTTCGATGATGACCAAGTCTTCCTAAAATTGATAAAAAAGTAGAAAGATCCTAGTGGACCAGGCGACAACAGTCTATGGATGTTATATTTCGATGGCGCCAAATGCAAGATCAATTCCGGAGTAGGTGTCTGATTGATATCCCTAACTAGATCAAAGAACCAAAAAGATTTTCGCTTCTATTTCCCACGCTCAAATAATGATGCTAAATATGAGGCTTTGGTCCATGGTTTGTTTCTTGTAGAGTGGATGGGTGTGAAAAGAGTACAAGTTATTGGAGACTCAGAGTTGGTCATAAGCCAAGTATGTGGATAGGTGGCTACCAACAATGTAAGAATGAGGGCTTACATACATAGAATATGGGATTTGACCAAGAAATTTGAAGCTTTTAATATCCAAGTTATTCCATGATCCCAAAATGTCATCGCAAATTGGATGGATTTAAATGGTTCATAGTTTGAGCTGACTCTTGAATCAACAACAAAACAGAATGTAGTGCAGGTCATCATTCGACTGCCAATTCCTAACAATGATAAGAACTAGCAAGTTTTTGAGGATGATGTTCAGATTACTGCTTTCCTATGAAACTTAGAGAAAGTTTTCGATCATCCACAATCTAAAGCTAGAAGATCCATGAAAGGAAAAATGATCCAATTAAAGGGAAATAAGCTCATGTGAGGTTTGATTTCTCTCAAAAATATATTTCAATTGCAAGGGTGCAAGGAATAGCAAAAGAAGATTCACTGCTGATGCAAAAGACTACCAAGATCTCATTGTCAGGAATGGCAAAAAGCTAAAAGTCAGAAGAGATCACAAAGAAGGATAAAGAGAGACTAAAAGGACTATGTTCTAGATACGACAGGGTCATAGCTTGGACCTATGACGATCTTAGAGGATACGATCCAGGAATAATCCAGTACACTATTGACTTGGATGAAGGCTCAAAGCCTGTATGAAAGAAACAAAGGCCGATCAATTCGAAATTCAAGGCACTGATGACACAAGAGCTTACCAAATTAATTAAATAAAAAATAACATAACTGATCAAACATTCCACCTGTGTATCCAACCTTGTACTAGTGTAGAAGAAAAATAGTGATATTCAGCTCTACGTGAATTTCAGGGACTTGAACAAGGATTCGTTAAAGGATCACTACCCTTTTCCCTTAATGGAGTAGATTTTGTAGACTGTGGCTAGATCAAATATGTTCTTGTTGCTCGATGGTTTTTTGGGTTATAACCAGGTCTATGTAAAAGAGGAAGACTAGCACAAAAAAAATTTCATTACCAAGTGGGGAACAATTGTGTACTAAAAAATGCCCTTTGAACTCTCCAATGCTAGTGTGACCTTTCAGTGAGCAATGGATATCACCTTCAAGGGGTTGATTAATCAAATCATATTAATATATCTGGATGACTTGACTATTTTTTTGAAATCAAAGGGTGATCATTTTGATCATCTGGAAAAGGCCTTCTAGAAATGCCAACAGTTCAGGATTTCCTTAAATCCCAAGAAATGCGTCTTCAGAGTGCCACAAGGAAAGCTATTGGGATTTGTTGTATCAAAAGAAGGAATAGCCATAGACCCCGAAAGGGTGAAGGCTATAATAGAGCTACCACTACCAATCAACTAGAAGGAGCTATAGTCCTTTTCGGGAAAGATTAATTTTTTTAGTTGATTCATTTCAGACTTTGTACGCATCACGAGACCTATCATGCTGGTGTTAAAAAATAATTTAGTATTCAAATGGAACCCCGAAGGAAATCCAAATTTTGAGCAAGTAAAGGAAACCATCTCTATAGCCCAGATGTTAGCTAACCTGGACTTCTCCAAGGATTTCTTGCTCTACATCTACAGTGGCCAACATAGCATAGCTTCAATGCTTGCTTAGAAGGAAAGAGAAAGAAGCTGAGAACATCCCATTATGTTCCACTCTAGGACCCTCAAATGATATGAAAGCAGTTATAATTTTGTTGAAAAAAAGGCCTTTTCTATTGTCAAAAGCCTCAAGAAATTATGATACTTGGTATTGGCCAACAGGATCACCATCCTCATCGCCCATCCCTGTATTCAAGAATATATTACCAAAGGTGAAATAACTGAAAAGAGGGCCAATTAGATCACCAAGACCCTAGAATATGACGTAGTCATTCGATCGACCAAGATGGTTTGGGGAATAGGTCTCTATGAATACCTTGCATAGGAATTGAGCTCCTTGATAGAGGAAGAGACTGACCGGGTCTATACAAATCAGTTCAAGTTTGATGAGTCATGGGTGAGGGATAAGACACAATATATGCAAAAAGGGTAGTACTCGACTGACATTTCACCTCACAAAAGATGTTACTACCAACTGCAAGACCCTAGGTATGTACTGATTGAGGGGATTTTATTTAAAAGGAATTATGATGGCATCCTCCTTTGTTGCTTATATAAGACATAGACATAAAGAGTTTTAAATGAATTCCATAGTAGTCCTAAGGGCTCACACTTCTCTGTCAATACTACTGCTTTGAAGATAATGGGAGTAGGGTATTACCGGCCTTCCAAGTTCTCCAAGGTGCACCACATGGTGTGAAAGTGTACTTAGTGCCAATATTTCATCGCCAAGAGAAAGAACTTTTTCATGCCACTGAGCTTGATTGTGACTAAGGAACCCTTTGCACAATGGGTTTTGGATTTTTTCATAATGATAAATACCATCTCCATTGCTAGCCATAAATGGATACTTATGGTGATCGATTATTTTACAAGATGGATGGAGGTCGTTGCTCTAAAAAATACTACAAAAATTGAAATTGTCAATTTTCTTGAAGAGCTAGTGGCAAGATTTGGTTCGCCTAAGACCATCATATCTGATAATGCACGAGCCTTTGTAGGGTCTGGAATGTCATATTTCTCTATCAAGAATGGGGTCTAACTCAAAACTTCATCAAACTATTACCCATAGGGAAATGGGTTAGTAGAGTCGATCGACAAAAACCTTATCAAGATAATTAAGTGCATCGGGTCAAAACATCAAAAGGAATGGCACAAGCATCTATGAGCTGCTCTATGGGCTGACAAAATTATGCCTAAACAAATCTTGAAGGCTTCTCCTTATGAATTGGTTTATGGAAAGGAGGTGGCTTTTCCCATTTCCATAGAAATTCCAACATTGCAACTGTTAAAAGCCTTAGAAACTGAAGAGAGCATTGGAATAGAAGTAAGATTGGTGGAACTCTTGAGCCTTGAAGAAAAAAGGGAAAATGTGTATGACACCATGCTCGGGTGCCAACATATAGTCAAATGATGGTTTGATAGAAAGGCCTCCAACCTAGATTTCCAATAGGGAAGCCTTGTGTTAAAATATGATGAGCACACTATAAAACAAGGAAAACATGCAAAATTTGAAGCACTATGGAAGGATCCCTTCCACATTCATGCGTGCAAAGAAAAAAATGTGTATGAGAAAGAAGACATGGATGGAAACATTTTGGACATACCAGTAAATGATATTCATCTAAAATTATTCCATTAAAACACATAGGTTCTTTTTAAAATTTCATAGTTATGTACCATATGTAATTTTTTTTGTAAAATACGATATTCTTGTGAATAAGCCATGAGAATAACACAGGAATAATAGATAAAGTATTATATTATAGTCATTGAAAATATGTACACTATAATACGTTTATCAAGCTCGAAGCTTTGAGAGAAGTTTGAATCCTTCTCACGTAACACAAAAAGAGATACATTGCAAAAGGAAAAAAGGGGAGACGGCGCACAAAGTAAGCAGTGAAATTGAAGCCTCCATCCATTGCTCACAATAAAAAATATTGCTTCTTCAAGTTTTTCTTCAACAAGGTTGTAAGGGGGTTAACACACAACACATGCGGGCATGACACGACACAAACCTCAGTCCTTGGCACCATGGCTATATACTAGAAATTCAAAGTGATTTCTCCAATCAAGCCCAAGAATGCGGTCCATGCCATACTCCCTCAACATGAAGGAGGTCATAGGTTAGGATAGCGAGCGATGCCTTTCTAGGTCCATGGTACGAAAATCAGTAAGAAGGGGCAACCAGGGTACCTCCTCCCCATAATCAACATGCCTTTGATCTAGGTGGGTACTTGTCATAAAAAATTGAACTATTCCACATGCTCCAAATTTCATCACCATGTCAAAGATCTCTTCAAGAGCTTTCCGATGCATTTTGAACGGACCAAAATCCGAGTTTGTACGTGAAAGTTATGGTCGGTTAAAGTTGAGGGTTGACCATGACAATGTGGCAGGAATGATGACATGGCAAGAATGATGATGTGGAAAAAATGATGACATGACTATTTAAAATAGAATTTAAAAGCTGAATTCCCTTATATTTAAATTATTAAACATTTTAAGTTTTAAAAGCCCATACTACCAGATTTTTAAGGGGATTTATAAAGATTTATAAAGATTCATTAAGATTTTTAATGATCTTAAAATTTGTTTAGAGGATTTTAAAAGATTTTAAGGGATTTAAATGAGATTTTTAAGGGGCTTAAAATATCAAAAAGATTTTCATAAAAGATATTTTAAAACTAAAATTAAAGTTAATCTCCAAACTTAAAACAAATTTAATCCTTATGATTTTTATAGTCCGAAATTATGAGGGCCATGAATATACGGGAGACAGTTTGGTTTTATTAGTGTTGTTAAAACTAATATTAAAACTAATCAACCTCTAAATGGCTTTCCTATGAGGAAAGGCAAAAAATAAATAAACAATATGGAACCCGAATGGAAGAATTTGTTTTTTTAAGGGGGTAATGGTTGAGATTATTGTTTTATTTGTAAAAATAAGGGAAATTTGTTGTAAGGGGATTATTTTATTAAATATGGCGGTTTAACCCCATATGGGAAAATTATGTATAAAAAGGGGGGGATTTAGGACTTGGAATAACCAAGTGGTGATTTTTATGAGAGAATTCTGAATTGTGGAGAGAATTTTGTATGGAGAATTTGAGTGTCTGAATTTGTGCTAGGAGTGTTACTCTGCTGCACTTGAAAGAGGAAGACTTTGAAACTCTTGAAGACTTGACATTGTATTCTATTGATTCCTTGTAATCAGTTTGGAGCATAATCAAGGATCAGTCACTCTTTGGAGAGGGACCCGAAGATGTAGCCATATTGGTGAACTTCGTTCTCAACTTGTGTTTTGTATTCTCTCTTCTATCTCTCTTATATTTTGTTCATCACTTTGTTATTGCTTTGATTATTTAAGCATTTTAAATTACGTAATTACATTTTCAAGACCTTCAATTTAATCATTTTGAAAGTTATTATTCACGTGCAATAGTCCTAGATCCTAACATCAGATCAAGTGGTATCAGAGCTTTGTTGTGATTGGTGTTCGCAGAGGTGAATGATAACGAGAGTGAAGAACTTTTCCAAAGATGGAAGGATCGGAAGCTGGAAAAAAATTAGAGCTTGATGAGAAGAGTTTTCAAAAAAAATTTCTCAAAATGAAGGCAACGGTAGAAGTTCTTTTCTAGGAAAGGCGGGAAAAGTTGGAACGGAAGAAGCGCAAAAAAAGAGATTCGTCGAAGCGAGAAAAGCATGTGGATTTAAAGGATAAAGGGAAAAGATCAGGAGGTGGTGATGAGCCTCCAAAAGTTCCTTCTTCTCCATCTTCTCCATCTTCTCCTTCTTCTTCTATAGATTCTACTTCTTCTGCTAATCCTTTCAAGGTTGCACATAAGCCTAAAATTAAATTGGATGTAAAATTTGATCTAAGTATTGTGGAGAATTGAATGCTGAGAAATTAGATGACTGGGTTCAACAAGTAGAAGTCTATTGTAGAGTCCAAAATCTCTTTGATGATGCTTCTAGGATCTAGTTAGCTACTCTTCGGTTGGGAGAAACAACTCTCACCTAGTGGGAGAGTGGAACTCGGGCATAAATTTCACAACATGGTAGAGTCAATTTAACTTGGTCATAATTTGTTAATGCTCTTAATAAGCAATTTTATCCCCTAGGCCATATGCAACAATTAATGATGGACTGGAAAATGTTTAGGCAAGGGAAAGTTCAAACTGTCAAAAAGTACACCCATGGATTCAGGAAAAGGGCTATTGCATTGAATGTTCCATTGTACACCTAGAATACCTTGCTTAAGTACATAGGTGGTCTTCACTCTTATCTATGACATTCCATTTTGGTTTTGAATCCTAGTAATCTAGATGAAGTATGTGTTCAAACCACACACTTAGAGTCGAGAGGTAAGGGTACTTTCATTGATAATTTTGACATGAAGCCATCTAAGCCTGAAGGTAAATATGAAGATAAAGGAAAGGGGAAGAAGACAACTACAATTAAGAAGAAGGATGATAAGCTCACATGCTCTCATTGTGATAGACAAGGTCATGATGAAGATCATTGTTGGCAGTTGCATCTTGAATTGAAGCCGAAATGGGCTCGTAAACAAAAAGGTAAGAATGAGTCCAAAAATGTTGTTATGGATCTCGGTTCAGAGTATGAAGATGAAACTAAGATAACATCAATGGGTTTGAAAGGTAAGGCTCCCATTTCCAGTGTTTCCTTTGATAGTTGTGGTTCTACTTCTCAAGCTAATAATGTCCCTGAAGATAAGAAAAGAAATGAGCTATTTCACATAAGGGTTGTTGCTAAGCATACTAAAATTGATGCACTCATAGATAGTGGATCTCAAGTTAACTTAATTTCTAAAGATGTTGTAAGGAACTTGGGATTGAAAACTACACAACATAAGAAACCTTATCCACTAGGTTGGGTTTGTGAAAATAATGAATTGCAAGTAACAAGGCAGTGCATTTTGAGATTCACAATCACAAGTAAGTTTGTTGATGAGGTACAGTTTGATGTGGTTCCACTAGATATTTGTGGGATAGTGTTGGGTAGCCCTTATTTATATGATCATAAGGCTATTTTCTATAGGGAATTTAATCATTATCACTTGTTTAAAGATGGTATCAAGTATATTGTACATTCTCATAGGATCAAGACTAATAGATCTTTTGCAAACACAAGGTAGTTAAAAAGGGTGATTAATGCAAGTAAAGATTTGTCTCTTATGTCTGTTAATTCAGGTGGTTCTAGACATGAACTTGAGGTAATCAAGGCTAATTAGATGTTGCAGGATACACCAACAGTACAACATGAGGAAATAGTGAATGAAAGCATTGATGATCCAAGTCTGCAACTTTTGATTGGGAATTTGGAGATTCCTTTGGGTAAAAATGTTCCTGTTGTGAAAGATAGACATGTTGATTCATTCTCTTTCATATCTACATTGTTATTCAACTTGATATTAGTCAGTGTTTATTGGTTAATGGCTATAACAGTTGATGTAGATGCTTATGGAAGTGATAGAATGATGTATGTGTTCAACAATATTATTGCAGTCCTGATTGTGGTGTTGAGCAGGTGTACAGATGGACAGGTGATACAGGACAAGTGGGGAGGCCATGCCCTCACTTAAATTCTGAATAAAAGTAACTTTTGGAGGTCCAAAAGCTCTCCAGTGGGGAGGACTGATCCAGGTGGATACTTGTCATCAAAAATTGAAGTGTTCCACATGCTCCATATTTCATCACCATGTCAAAGATCTCGTCAAGAGCTTTCTGATGCATTTTGAACGGACCAAATCTGAGTTCGTACGTGAAAGTTATGGTCAGTCAAAGTTGAGGGTTGACCATGATGATGTGGCAGGAATGATGACGTGGCAAGAATGATGACGTGGAAAAAATGATGACATGACTATTTAAAATAGAATTTAAAAGCTGAATTCCCTTATATTTAAATTATTAAACCTTTTAAGTTTTAAAAGCCCATACTACGAGATTTTTAAGGGGATTTATAAAGATTCTTAAAGATTTTTAAGGATCTTAAAAGATTTTTAGAGGATTTTAAAAGATTTTAAGGGAGATTTTTAAGGGCTTGAAATATCATAAAAGATATTTTAAAACTAAAATTAAAGTTAACCTCCAAACTTAAAACAAATTTAATCCCTTATGATTTTTATAGCCCGAAATTATGAGGGCCATGAATATACGGAGACAGTTTGGTTTTATTATAGTTGTTAAAACTAATATTAAAACTAATCAACCTCTAAATGGCTTTCCTACGAGAAAAGACAAAAATAAATAAACAATATGGAACCCAAATGGAAGAATTTGTTTTTTTAAGGGGGTAATGGTTGAGATTATTGTTTTATTTGTAAAAATAAGGGAAATTTGTTGTATGGGGGTTATTTTATTAAATATGGTGGTTTAACCCCATATGGGAAAATTATGTATAAAAGTGGGGGAATTTAGGACTTGGAATAACCAAGTGGTGATTTTTATGAGAGAATTCTGAATTGTGGAGAGAATTTTGTATGGAGAGTCTGAGTGTCTGAATTTGTGCATCGAAGGAGTGTTACTCTGTTGCACTTGAAAGAGGAAGACTTTGAAACTCTTGAAGACTTGACATTGTATTCTATTGATGCTTTGTAATCAGTTTGGAGCATAATCAAGGATTGTTCAATCTTTGGAGAGGGACCCAAAGACGTAGCCATATTGGCGAACTATGTTATCAACTTATGTTTTGTCTTCTCTCTTCTATCTCTCTTATATTCTATTCATCACTTTGTTATTGCTTTGATTATTTAAGCATTTTAAATTACGTAATTATATTTTCAAGACCTTCAATTTAATCATTTTGAAATTTATTATTCACGTGCAACAGACTTAGATCCTAACATTAGATCAACCTTCAAAGGTCCATGGCACTCAGAATGCTACCTCCAGGGATAGCCACTTGCATGATCTCATCGAGCCCATCCAAATATGTCAAGTCAAACATTGCGTGGCATAGTTCGATTATCTAGGACCTGGAGATATCTAAATCCATTAGGGAGGCCCAAAGCGGGAGATAATGTTGGAGTTGCTTTACGGCTAGTTTTCATCCTTCACGTAATCTTTGTCGAGCACCCATTTGAATGCCATAATGATGAGGCGGTCATTCTTCTTTACCAGGTGTTTAATTCTATTGCTACTAACTTCACCCACAAAGGAATATAGTAGCCTTTGGCTCAAGTTCCAAATAGGGGTACCTAGACCAGATGTCATCGCAACAAGAAGGCTAAGGTTAGCGGAACATAGATTACAATGAGAAAAGCTTACTAACTTAGAGCTAATTCAGTGAGTTTTTCACTAAGATGGCATGGCTATTTATAAAAAAGGTGCATCGGTGAGCTCAACGAATGGAAAATCCATCTCTTGCTGGACAGTAATGGAGAAAATATCAAAGCGATAGGAGGGAAAGACATGAATCATACAGAAAATATGACACCAAGCCTTGATAAATAAATTTGGGCATTGGGATTTAATGCTCATGTGTACCGATTATCACCATGTATCCATTTTTGTCACCAACACCAACTTGTTGGCTCATGTGAAAAGATGTTTATTAAAGTGATAAAATCTGACAAATTAAATATCAATGTCTTTTTGGAGTACCTTGCATCGCTTAAAGCATGCTTCTCAACACATAGAGATTATTTGTGAAAAAGGTGGCAAGAGGAATGTACTAATTACATTCTCGCAATAGATTTGGCCTTCCTGAGGGATATGGATCCCCACTCCACACGTAGCGCCTCACTGGTAGCACTTAGCGAGCTAATGGTAATGACAGTGACTTATTGCATGTATGTGCAAAAAAATTAAATGCACCCAAAAATAATTTTTTTGCTAAGTATCGAAAGTCCTAAGGACCCGTTTCTCTGAAGAAGCTCTCTGCAAATATTTCAACACAACAATGGAAGAAGCATCATCTTCTGGTCAACAGGATGGAGTTTCATCTACCCAACTAGGCTACACCAACATATTTGGGAGGGATTCATTTGCTAATGCCTCAGGGTCAAAAAAGTGACATTTTTCTCATACTAAAACCATGTTGGCAGGTGAACTTGTTAAGAAGGAAGTAGTCTTGGACTTTGCAAACAATATTTTTGACTCTAAGTTGCATATGAACCCTAACAACCTTAGGAAAGGGGCAATGCAGAGAATGATAAAGTATGGGGGAACCGAAGGCTTTGCGTTATGACTTTGGTATTGTGGTTTGCCACAATTCATGTTGCTCGATGTACACCTATGTCCAGAGTTGGTGGATGCATGTGCTAAGAGGATGGACAAAGAAGTAGGGGTTATAATTGGTAGTAGGTTAAGAGTTACAATCAGTGCAATATCCATCCAGGAGATGTTGTGCATCCCTATAAATTGGGGTGTCAAAAGGTTCGAGCACAGGACAATGGAAGAGTTCTAGAAGACCAGAACTAGACAATTAAATTTTTATGAAGATGAAACATATGAGAAGCCAAAAGGAAATCAACTCTTCTTCCCTCTAGTATGCAGAAAGTTCAAATCAGATGTACATGCTATTTTCACAATGTTTGCCTTTATCTATGGCTTTGAGGATGATGAAATGGTTATGCTTTCCAAATGGTCTTTTCTTTCATGATCATAAGGAAGAAAAGACAAAAGTATTTTGATTTTATTGATGTAATATCTAAAAAGATGTTGGATCAATTGAGAAATAATGACACTACTTTTAAATTCAGGTATTCTTCTTTTCTAGCACATTTGATCTTGCATCAAAACCATGAATTTTTTGAAAGACATTTGTCACTTTTTAAGTTTGATGTAAAGGGGTTGTACTAGCTAGTTTTGGTTTGGACCCATGTTCTTTCCAATATATGGTATTATTACTCTTTTGTGGATTATTTCCTAAAGCCAGTGCTCTTAGATTTGTCCCCACATCCTCAGGGTCGGTTTTCCCTTGAAGCCTTGCAATGGATGAAAAGCCACCAGACACCGATGGATTATTTTTTGGGAGCCGACTTTACCTTCATCAAATTTCATGGTTTTGTTGAGGAGCCTTTTAGGCTCCCTAAATTTGTAATAGGCAAGACTTTCACTTTGGAGGCATGTCGTCAGACAACTATTGCTGATAAAACTTATGGTGCCGGAAGACACAAAAAGGGGCTTTACCCAATCCCCCTTACCATTTCCAATAGTCAAGTAACACTTATGAAAAGAGAGTGGGATGTTATCACTAGCAAATTGGCTTGCCTGGGCCTGGTTTTCATTTGCGATGCATGGAGCTACAATTCAGTAAAGCATCTCCCAATCATAAAGCATGAAAGGCGGGAGTTCTTTGAATCAAGGATGAACCTGACTGAGGAGAGGCCAAAATTTTACATCAACTTAGCCTTTATACCATTTTACTAGCCACCATGGCTCAACTTCTATGTCTAAGTGACAGAGTACTAGCAGAGCATTCCGATAGGCCAAGTCCCTCAACACACAACTGAAGAACCTGGGATGGTTAGAATGAAAGAAGGCAGATTTCTAAAGGTTCTACAATAAATTAAGAACATCAGTGCCATGTATGGAGATGTTAAGTCACATGATGAAGCTTCAACCAAGTTTATGACCAGGAAGCCACATCGATGATAGCAATCCTGAGTTCGATTGGGGGGTTGGACCAGAGGAACTTCCACTCTACACCTCCCAGTCACAAGAGCCTAACATGGGAAAAAGAAAAGGGAAAGGGTCTAAACAGAAGGGCTCATAGATAACACCTTGCTCTAGCACCCTAGCAAAAGGAAAGAGGACCCATCAATCCCTAAAGAGGTTTGCTACGGCTGCAGGAGCCCAAGTTTCAGTGGGGTCAACCGCCAAGGAATTTGAATCTGCTAGTTCTACCTATACGAAGAGAAGATGAGTCTAGGACCTAGGAGAGCCAAGAATATCAAGCAAAGGAGAAGAAGAGGAGGAGTCCACTCCACCAAGGTATTCAGTTTTAGCGGCCTAGGTAAGTTTTGCACCTGCTCTTCTTTCTTCTTCTGCATCTTTAGTTGTTCCTCCACCCTCATCTATTGAAAAGAGTTCTCCATCCATAATTTCTAATGTCCTCATTCTAGAAACAGCCCCAACCATATTCGATAATGAAACCTATGAAGAAAACCCATGCGTCGAGCGAGTATCATCCGCATCGGTCATAATCAATTATTTAATCACCCTATCAAGGGCCCCTATTGAAAACACTAAAGAATCCATGTTTCTAGTCTCACCAAACCCATATAATACAAGGAAAATGCCTCTTTTTCCACCCACTTCCCCTTTTACTTTGATGATTATCCCTCCTTCTTAGTTTGCATATGGCATCTAGCCATTTTTCGTGATAATGCTTCCCTTTGCCTCTTCACAACCTCATACAATCAAGGCCTTTCCCTCCATCACCCTTTTCAATCTCCCTCTAGGTGTTTCTATTGCTGCATAGTGTATTGACACAACACAAAGTTTCTGAAGTTACTTGGATGCAACAAAGTAGTCCCGATAAGCAAGGAAATAGAAACTGTAGATAAAGGCCGCAAAAAAACTAGTTGCTCAGAAGATTGAGGCTTGTTTTAGTGAAGATTAGAATTCCCTACTGATCACTAACATGAGGCCACTAGCATCCAAGCCAGAAGGAGAAATGGAGTTAGAAGAATATGACATTTGAGCTATGGGCCTTGATTTAAATGTGACTCTATCGTGCGACAAAGTGGTTCTAGCCAAAGCAACTCAGAAGGTGGTATACACTGACTACAAGAAGCTGGACAAAAGAATGAAGAAGCGTGAGGTAGAGTTGGAAAATGTAAAAGACATGGTGGATAGGTTGTAGAAATAAATCAAAGGAAAAGATGTGGAAATGGCCCATCTGAGGCAGTTATAGGGTCAACAAGGGGAAGCAACTAAGTTGCTTGAAGCAACCCAAATTGAGAAGGATCTAATTCATGTCGAGATAGAGAAGTTGAAGGATGAGATTGTTGTTGAATGTGATGCAAATGCAGAGTATCAACACAAACAAAAGAAGATCAAAAGATATATATCCAGAGTAAACGATGTATCTGATGGGCTAAAAAAGGAGATACAAATGCTCGATCAACAAAAAGAGGATATGGAGAAGGAATTAGATAGCATCCAATCTCGAGCCTCTGACAATATTCAGAAGGCCTAAGCATAAATTGAAAGGATGAAACAAGAAAAGTAGGTCATCGAGTATATTTTGTAGACTTGTGATGAGGAGGTTGGAAGACTGAGCTTTGAGCTTACAAGTGCCCTCCAAGAAAAGAGTCAGTTGGAGGAAAGCATAAAGGCAAGAGAGTTCCAATTCTAACAAGAATTGGCTACGACACAGGGATCCAAGATCCTTTTGATACTAAAAAGAGTTAATATCTGCTCATTGGGAGAGGATCATAGTTGCATTCATGGCCCTAAAGCCAGTTTTACAATTTTTGAAGGATGTGCAGGAGTTAGATGAGAAGGTTGGCTTAGAAGTCGACCAAAATTTCCACACATACACCCCCGAGTTGAGGAATCAGGGAGCTTGATCTCAAAACTATGTAAAGCAACCAAAGAAGATTTAAGAGATGCTAGAATTCCTGACCGAAGGGAAACCTCAAAGAAAGCAAGTGAATTCATCACCTGCCACAAGGCCACATTGGAAAGTAAAACTTTTCAGGAATTTTTGAATAAGAAGGTCAATGAGATCAAGAAGGAGTTCAAAATTCTGCTCATATCTGGATTGCCCACTCTTTTCCCATCAGATGGAGGAGTGTTAACAATCAACTAGATCGTAGATGCAATCAGGCTAAAAATATGAACTTCCACATCACTCCCAAGTCTAAGCCCATCACCCACTGTTGAGGAAATCGATAGGGAAATCCTTCCCCTTTCTCAACTATACTACCACATTAGGGCCATTTCATTAAGGTGGGGAGGGGTTTCTTTTAAAGAAGTCCTTAATACAAAGTCAATGCAAGCTAAATCTAGGATGATAATGCACTCCAAATCAGAATTAAGATGTTCTAAATGCAGGTTCACCAAAATGAAACAATGGATATGGGAAAAGAGAGAGGGCTCCTCCTATTTCACTCAAGGAAACCTTAGAGATCTCAATCCAAGGATGTAAAGGGGAAAGAGATCTTCAATATGGATGTCATAGGGTTTGTTTAGAAACTAAAGAGGGGTTCACCACCAAGCTAGGGCTTGGAAAGACTAATGAAATGCAAGACCTAATGTTTAAACCTAATGCAATGCAAAACTTTACTAAATGAACTAGAAAAGAGTACAAATTTGAACAACAAATTGGAAAAACACAAAAGTACACCTGGAAATAAAAAGGAGCTTTGAAATCAATTTTGAAATGCTAAAAATGCTACTTTTAGGGCACATTGGGACTCATACGCCACTTCTGGTGTATCAGTCCCAGTCTACGGTTTCTGGACTGGAACAAGTTTCTGACAGTATAGATTCAAGATCTTCAAAAATCAAGAAAATTAACTATAGTGAGACTCATATGCCACTTCCGATGTATTAGTCCCATTCCACTTTTTTAGGAATTCAAAGCCTATGTCTATGCTCCAATCTTTTCTCTTCCTTCCCAAACAAATTTTTGGATCTAAACCTGTAGAAATACCTGCAAAACAAAATATAGAGTTGATTTTCTTATGGGGGTTTTTCCTCAGTCAAACCCCTATTTTGGTAATTAAACCTTGATAGAAACAATGGATCTTGAATGAAAATGTAAACATAAACCCTAACCTTAAGTGTGTCTAAGATTAGAAAATCTGAAATGTAATGCAACCCTATTCTATTGTGCTAGAATGAGATGCAAGAATGAAGCATGGAAATAAATGACTCACTTTGAGAGATCCCTAATCACCCAAATGAGCCCTAATAATGTATGTACCTTCCATAGGCTAAATGTAGAATGATCATGGAGGATGGAATCACTTAGGAAATAAGTCATCAGTCTTGGATTGATGGCTAGTTGCATCTCCCCAACCTATAATCCATCATGATTCACCATAGGAAACCATAATCAACCCTTGACAATGCTAGATCTTGAATGAAAGTGAGCTTGAAGACCTACAAAAACACAATAATGCTGCTCCAAGGCTTCAAATTTGCTGATTACTTGTTCTTGAATGCTCTTGTGAAGAATGCTTGAATGCTCTTGAATGCTTGGATCTTGAAATTGCTATTCTAGATTATTGCTTAGATGAAAAATGACTTTAGAAGCTTGTTTATATAGGAATTACACCTAATTTACTGTTATTTAGATCTCAAAAGTCGACATCAACCTAAAATTTGAATTAAAAACTTGAATTTCCTACTCAAACCCTAAAAAGGGCCCAAATGGGACTTGTAAAGCAATTTTTCCTTTGAACATTATTTTGGTTTTTGGCCCTTCTTTTCCGCTTCGGGATGATTCCATACCCAAAGAACGAAGATTGCTCTTGCACAAAGGTAAAAAATGTGCCACGTGGTGGCTATGTGACTTTATATATATATACATCATTTTCCTTCCAAGCATGGATCGAGACACATGTCAACTTGGCAGGGATTTTCTTCAAAGCTGCTCTCACAAGATTGAAATCGTCCGCTCGCTTGACACATCATCTATCTTTGTTAGGTAGTTTTGTATTTTCCATGAAATGGCCTTTTGAGGAAAAGTTTGTCAAAGAGCACAGTGAGTGTCTTACTTTCAGGGTGGAACCTTCGAGTAGGCGTCATCAACCTCCATAGTTGATCAACCAGATTTATGCTAGGTTGTGTTTAAAATCTGGTTGTCTTCTATTAGTATATCTTTGCTAAAATATCTGAAATCATTTAATGAAGTAGTTGAGACTTAATGAGCGAGGATTGTTGCGATTTAATCAAGATCTAAGATTAGATTGTGAGCTATCAGGTTTAGACATCTGGTAGTTTCTACTTCTAGAATGTTTACGGTGGTGTCCTCTTCTTTTGGTTATAAATAGGAGTTGGCAACATTGAGTTAAAAAGTTCTAGAAAAAATTGGCTTCAAAAATATTTTTTGTCAAATTTGTTTTTTAGATTTCATTCATATTGAAGAAACTGTGTTAAAATTTTTGCGTTGATAGTTCGGTAACTAATTCACATGATTTTAAACTTCTATATTTAATGCTATCTTTCTAAAATTGGATCATGTCGGTTAACTCTTCCATTTTTTGTAAAGGGTATGCCATTTTCCATATTATGTCATAAAAGAGGAAGGATTGTGTAAATTCTTGAATATTTTTGTTAATCTTTAGAGTTTTTCTTATGTCTGATTGGACCTTAATGGATGCTTTCCATGGGAAGATTTGAAAGATTGCACTGTGCTTTCTTTAGCCTTTATTGTTTGTTCTCTTCCCAACAATGAAGGGTCTACGACATTGTGTGTCTATCGTATTAGTTATAAGGAATAATTGAGGTTTGAAATGTTGTGAAAGCTTTGGCACATTGCCATCTTTATGTTTTATTCACATTTCTTTCTACCTTTTCCCTCAAAACACAAAGAAGAGTTGACTTTCTATAAAAATCCCAGAGGTGATTTAGTGAGGCGCAAATTGGTCCCCCACTCATTGAATTTCCTAGAAGGTTGTTTGGAGAAGCGCAAGCTTTAATGATCAACATGACTCATACACCACTTCTAATGTATGGCTCCCACCTAGGGGGACTCATGACCAAAGTGGCATATGAGTCCCACTGTAGATTTTTGAGCTAGGTTAGAATTTTTTATGCTTTTGTGGATTTTCTCAGGTTTTTAGTTGAAATAAGCCTCAAGATCCAAAATAAAGGGTCTTAGGGGCCTATTAATGTTGATTTAAAAGGATATTTAATACAAGGGTACTAAAATAGGTCCAAATTAGGCAAAAAATTGCACTATCTCCAAGAAGGGAGTACAATTTCCGTTGCCACACATCTAATAAAATTCCTCTATTCTTTATGCTTTGATGGATGTCCATGCTCTGTTCCGATTCTCCTATTTTGGCATAGGTAGGGAGAATGTTGAAAAATGTTGTGGAGTCTGGCTTTACATCGACCAATTGCATTTTCTTGAAATTTTCTAAAGATTTAAAAAAAATCCATTTTGTGCATGTCCTACAATCATTGCATCTCATGAGATAACCTCTCTTTGAGGAATTTTGTCAAATAGTTCATGTGCCTTTATATTCTTCCACATTTTGCACACATTCCTACCAAAGTATTTCCAAATATAATATATTAAAAAAATCCTCCTTCCATGATGCTTTGATGGATGTCCATGCCCTGATCCAAAGCCCCCATTTGGAAAAGGTAGGTAGGATACCGGTGAAGGTTGTAGAATTTGGATTTACACATGTCAATTAAATTTGCTTGAAATTTTATACAACATTTTCAACAAATCTAGTTTGAACATATCCTACAATCATTACAGTCCATGAGATGATACTTTTTCAAGTATTTTGTCAAACAATTCACATGCCTTGTTAATTTCCACTTTTTGCATGCATGTCTATTATAGAAGTTGTGACTATAATATCTGACAAATTTCCTCCATTCTTTGCATTCTATAGTAGCAATCTGTTGTAGAAAGATATATATTGAGCAATGGGATGGTTGAAGGAGTCAGAGGCTTACAAGAATCTAGTGGATGGAGTTTTCTACATAGCAAGAGCATAGACATTGATTTCTTCCCATCTCACTTTTTATTCACTAAGTGTTTTCCTCGTATGCTAAAGAATTCGCCACATCTTCACGCTGGTGAGGATGTAATTCATTTATTAGTTTAGTCATGTTGCTTGCTCCAAGAACTGTGTGAAAATTAGTAAATTTTAGAGGCCGGTCTGAAGGAAAGTATGGCACAAAGACACATTCTAGAGTGCACTTCCTTCTCAGAAACTTGCATTGAAATGGATTCACAACCTTACTTGATTTTCTAAGCTCTTCTTGGCCTTAAAGGAATAGTTTAATATATTTGTTTCTAACTAAGCTTGCACTTTCTTCTATTTATTTCTATACACTAAAAGGAATTTGTACTACACACACAATTTGACGAAAATATGCTCACAACACTGTTGCTGGGATATTTTGATATGAGGAAAAATTTCAAAGGATGCGATGCTTTGCATCATCTTGCATGCCTGTACTTAATTATAATCCATTGATTTCTGAAGTCAACTCAACTACTTCATAGAGGGAATTCCTTCAACGTAAATATCATAACTATCCACAATTAAGGAAGTCTAAATTGTAGATGTTTATACTAGAACCATTATCAATAAGATTTCACATAATCTCAATCAAATTAGTGTCAAGATGTTGCTAGTTGTTGTTGATTGATTGAGGACTAGTTCATCCATAGGGACCTTAACTCCCTTTTTAATGTGCCCAAGACCATTTCTCTTCTATCCATGTTTAAAAAGAATTTTGAATCCAAGTTCATAATGTGTTTGCAAGTCAAAAAGAGGAGGGTCTACTTCACTAGCATTTTTGAAATGAGATCCATAGCCACATTTTGGAGAAGCAATAACAAAATTATGAAAAGAATAAATATTACTTCTACCATGAGAATACAAATCCATTCTCCATAGAGAGATGTTGAAGTGATCAAGATCAACCATATATTCACTAGGGTAAGAAGAGTTGAATTCTAAGGAGCCCTAGTCATCACCATTACAAGAATTAGAAGTAGAAGAACGATGAAGAGGCACAACATAATTAAAAAAATGTGATAATGGTGTATGTGGTTTTGGTGAAGAAGAAGGTAAGAGGTTACGAAGAGAATAAGATGTAGAAGTAAGCTTTTCATGACTTGAATAAACTTGTTGACAATATTGGAAGAAATTATGATCAACTTAAATTATTGTGATTACCATTATGAATTAATTTAATAGAATGATGTAGGGTAGATGGAAATACACCCACGGAATGAATCCACAATCCACCTATGAAATTTTCAAAACATTTAATGGAAAATATCAAAAAAGAAATAGAAGAAGCATCAACATTGATACAAACTATAAACGTTTAGACCAAACCATTATAAAAAAAGGATTTCACATAGTCCTCATTGAGTGAATGCCAAGATGTTGCTAGTTGTTGTTGCTTGACATTGAGGATTAGCTTAAACCAACTCATGTTCAAGAATTGTAAATTAAAAATTCTAAAAGAAGAGTGCAAAGAGAGAATATTTATATTTTGTAGTGACTAAGTACCACTACATTATACAATGTAACTATAAGTATTTATAGGGGGACTGTCATGGGAACATCTATTTTGTAACTATACTTTGATATAGATAGATTGCCTCTATATTATGTAATGGATCCCCTATGATTAGATTCATGATAATTACAGTAGGGCTTCTATGTTTACCATATTTAAAGAGGCAAGAATTGATAAAATTGATTTTGGCTTGTGATTTGGGCAATCTATAAGGAGTTTCTATTTTCTACTCTCTTTGAAGAGATACAAATTGGGAAGAAGATGGAGGTTCTAGTCACAAATAATAGTACAAGAGGATTATATAAAAATAATAATGAGGATTCAAAATGAAACTTAACCTCCCTCCTCAATCCCTATCTTATTTTTTATGTTCTTACTTGGTTCAAATGATTAGATAGAAACCAAATTTGTGTAATGAAATAAATTTATGTAATGAAGCCAGCTTACCATTGAGAACCCTTGGATTTTTTTAATTGAAATTGATGAGAACATTTTAAAACCAATGGTCAAAAAGATTCTTGATCATATTTGTAGAATAAATATAAAAAAAATTAAAAATATTTTTTTGAAAACTTAAATGAAACATGAATATTTTGTTGGAAAAAGTGTCTCAAACAATACAAACTGAAACCTCCTTTAGAGAAATGTCAGTGTGACATTCTGATTGTCTAGCTGACTAGTAGTTTATTTTATCCAATTCTGAATAGGTCGCTGTGACCCTGAAGAAGTCTTGCTGAAAGGTACACGGTGGGGTCTATCGTTGTAGCTTGGTGTATTCGCTATGACCTCATAGCGCTCGGGAGAGCCTTGGCCAAAAGGCCATTCAATCGTTTATCGACGTGACTCTTAGCGACTATGATCTTCGGTGAAGCTTATGGTTCTTGCTAAGATGTCTTAGTGAAGTGTTGTTCTCTTGCCGATAGCATATGAATTGATGTCCTCAAGGTAACTTATTATGGCTCAGTGAGAAGTCACCGTGAAATCAAATGTTATACCGACTGTGTTTTATCAGAGAGACTTAGCCGAAGGAAGTGACTTTGGGAAGATGTCCTACCGAAGTGGATATGTCTTAGCGACTAAGACTTAAGTTGGAATCTTCAGTATATCTTAATGAACTCAGAGAAAAGTATTAGTGATAGAAGAAAGCTATGTCGACAGGGACTACTTGGGAGTTATTGATATAACTCTTAGACTTCTTTATGAGGTCTGAGCGATAAGAAATTGTCTTGCCGATAGCCGATGGCTATCGGGGTAACTCTTGGCGACAGTCAGTCTTCGGTGAAACATATATAAATCGGTAAGTTCTCTCGGTGATGGACAAATGTTTTGGCGACAGGTGAACACTTCAGAGTAGCATATGAAAATCGATATGAACTCTTGGCGATAGGAGTAAGTCTTGCTGACTTCTACTTGGTGCTCGAAAGGCTTGGGGACTTCGGTGTAACTCTACTGTTTCACTATGACCTTCTAGCAAAAAGCGATAAGTCAAAGCGACTACTGAGATTCTTGGTGACATCGATACGAGTTCAATGTGGCATCGGTGAGACACTGTTAGTGTCTCACCGAGATGCCAATGCAATATGAATTCTATTGACCGTGTATGACTTCTGATGTGGCATCACATGGACCAATCAGAAGAGCCGAATTGAAACTGTTGGGAGTCTGTTCGTTGCAACGGTTCTGTGAGGGAGCTCGACAGTCAGGAAGTGACATGGTTATAGTTAGAAGTTATAGATGTTTTGAAGGTTGAATTGTAGTTCGATCAACAGTGAAGTGCGAATAATTCGAACTGTATCAGCAAAGGATTAAAATTTGTAAAGGCTGTAACCTAGAAGTTTTTTGTTGGAAGAAGGTTCATGATGAATGTTGCTGTATAATGACACCAAAAAGATAAGTTTGGAATTTTATGTAATTTTTGATTATTGAAATACAAAGTGATTTCTCTTGGTGTGGTGGGTTTTTCTCCCGTAAGGGTTTTCCCATGTATATCTGGTGTTTCATGTGTGTTTGTCTAAATACTCTATTTCTGTAATCTGTCTCATAGTGCATCTTAACTTGAGTGTAATTGAAAATTTAAAAGTACTTCTGCACTCTTTCCTGAGGTATTGACGTTAGGAAAATTGTTTTCTGCATCTAGTTTTCCTTACAAGTGGTATCAGAGCCTGGCCAGTTGTGTTATCCTTGGGGGTACATTGGGTTTTTTGTGTCAATACTGTTCAGTGGGAGTTTTGTAGAGACTGCTATTTCTATTTACAGATTAAGATGTCTAGTTCATCTGGGAAGATTGAAATAGAGAAATTCAATGGCAGTAACTTTGAATTGTGGAAACTCAAGATGGAGGATCTCTTAGTAGATCGAGACCTTTGGCTTGCTGTGTCTAGAACTAAACCTACATGCATGAAGCAAGAAGAATGGGACCTTGTAGATAGGAAAACAAAGGGGCTGATAAGGCTCTGTTTGGTAGACTCAGTTCTTCTCAATGTGCATGAAGTGAAGTTTGCTTCTCTCTTGTGGAAGAGACTGGTGTCTATTTATCAAGGGAAATCTTTGGTGAATAAGCTATTCCTGAGAAAGAAGCTTTAATCTTTGAGAATGCAGGAAGGAGGGTCTGTAGCTGATCATTTGAATGCATTCAACATGCTGCTTGCACAATTAACATCTGTTGGTGTAAAGATTGAAGAAGATGTTGTATGCTTCTGTTATGTTCTTTGCCAGACTCATGGGATCATCTAGTGATGGCTATTGGGAGTACAACATCCAGTTTCAAAATGGAAGATATTGTTGGTTCTTTGCTGTCAGAAGAAATGAGAAGAAAATCTTCTGAGATGGCAAAGGAGGCTCTTGCTGTCAGAGGAAGGTCAAAGGAGAAAGGCAAGAAGAAGGACAAGAAGTCCAAATTGAAGTCAGAGGGGAGATCTAAGTCTCCTGGCAAGAAGTCCAAGGTGAAGTGCTAGAATTGTGGGCAACCTGGTCATGTCCAAAAGGATTGTAAAGAGGAGAAAAAGAAGAAGAAAGGATCTTCTGATAATGGTTCTTCTCATAGTGATGGTGACGCCTTCATTGCAACCTTGGCTACTTAGGCATCAGATGATGTCTGGTTGATCGATTCTGGAGCATCGTTCCACATGACATCTCATAGAGAATGGTTTACAAAGTATGAAGATTACGATGGTGGAAAGGTGTACTTGGCGAGTGATTCAACCTTGGAAATTGTTGGTCGTGGAAGAGTCAGAATCCAATTCCTTGATGGCAGAATAAAGGGGATCAATAATGTTATGCACATACCAGGTCTGGCTTGAAATCTATTGTCTGTAAGTATGCTAAATGATATCGGAGTACAAGTCTTGTTCTCAAAGAGTGGCTGCAAGATGACTAGAGGTTCAATGGTGCTGGCTAGAGGTGCTCGAATTGGTACCCTGTACAAGCTGGATGCACAAGTTGTTCATTGTAACAGTGTCTCTTCGAAGTCACTGAAAGCTGCTCATGGAGGTAAAGAGGGAAATATCCCTAATTATGTAAACTCTACGGAAGTAAAATTCCTGTTGAGAAGACTATGCTTTGGCATCATAGGTTAGGCCACATAGGAGAAAAGGTTTGAAAACCTTGAAGAAGAAAAACCTGGTTGAGGGGCTTGAAGATTGTAATCTGGAATTTGAATTTTGTGAGCACTGTATATATGGAAAGCAACATCGTGTTTCATTTTATGAATCCTCATAAAACTTTGGTTTGTTAGACTATATTCATTTGGATGTGTTTGGTCAATAGATGTTCCTTCTTTGTCTAAATCAAGATACTATGTGTCATTCATTGATGATTATTCAAGAAGAGCATTTATATATTTTTTGAAAAGTAAATCGAAGTGTTCAGATTTAAGGAGTTTAAAAATCTTGTTGAAAATCGTGGTAAAACAATAAAATGCTTAAGGACTGATAATGGCGGTGAATTATGTTTTGATGAATTTGAAAGATACTATAAAGACCATGGAATCAAAAGACACAAGACTACACCTTACACTCTACAGTAAAATGGAGTTGCAGAAAGGTTCAATAGGACAGTGATGGAGAGAGCATGAAGTATGCTTAGTAGTGCTGGTTTGGAAGAGAAGTTCTAGGCTGAAGCTACTGCTACTGCATGTTACTTAATTAATCGGTCTCCAAACTCTGCTCTTGTTGATAAGACACCTTTGGAAGCATGGTCTGGTAAGAAGCCCTCTCTTAGACATATTAGAGTCTTTGGTTGTGAGGCATATGCACATGTGTCGGATGTAAAAAGATCTAAGTTGGACAACAAGGCTATTAAGTGTATTTTTATTGGCTATAGTGCTAACATCAAAGGATACAAGCTTTGGAATCATGTTACAGAGAAGGTTGTATGTAGCAGAAGTGTAATCTTTCGTGAGCTGAAACCTTCCACCCTAGATCTACAGTCAGAGACAAAGTCAGAAAATAGTAAGGATGTAGCAACAATTCCTCCTACACCAGAGAAATAGGAATTGAAGATTCAAAACGTACCTGAAACTGAGGAGAGCTCAAGCAGTTCTCAAAGCTCTGAAGAAGATGAACCTTAGCCTCAACCAATGAGGAGGTCAACCCGAGAAAGGAAACAACCACATAGGTATGGGTTCTCATTAATTGATTCTACTTGTGCCTATGCCTTGATTTCTAGCACTGATAAGCCTAGGACTGTAAAGGAGGCAATTAAAATGTCTGATTTAGATTCTTGGTTGGAAGCCATGAAGGAAGAAATGGTGTCATTAGATAAAAATGAAACCTGGAGTCTGGTGCCCTTGCCTAAAGGTAGAAAACTTGTGGGCTGTAAATGGGTATTGAAGAAAAAGATTGGTCTCGATGGCAGTGTAGAAAAATACAAAGCACAATTGGTTGCAAAGGGTTATTCCCAGGTAGAGGGAATTGACTATGGGGAAATCTTTTCTCCTGTAGCAAAGCTAACGTCCATTAGATTTCTATTGTCACTTGCAGCAGCTTATGACTTAGAGGTTGAACAGATGGATGTGAAGACAACATTTCTTCATGGTGATCTTGAAGAAGAAATCTATATGTTCCAGCCTAAGCACTTTGTTGAGAAAGGTAAAGAAAAAATGGTATGCAAATTAAAGAATTCTCTGTATGGGTTAAAGTAGTCACCTAGAATGTGGTACCAGAAATTTGATACTTGTGTATTATATTTAGGCTTTGTGAGATCAAAATCTGATCACTATGTATATTATAAAGCTGAAAGTGATCAAGTGCTTGTTATTGCTCTTTATGTTGATGATATGTTGTTCATAGGAAATAGCAAGTTAATGATTTCTGATCTTAAGTCTCAGTTGTCTGCTAAGTTTGAAATGAAGGATCTTGGTGCAGCAAGGTATATTCTAGGGATGGAGATAACCAGGGACAGGAAGAATAGAAAGCTTTGGCTCAGTCAGAGTAAGTATATAAAGACTATTCTAGAGAGATTTTGTATGAATGATTGCAAACAGTTAGTTGTTCCAGTCATGTAGGGAATGAAACTATCTATTGAGGACTGTCCAAAATCTCCTACTGAGATGGAGGACATGACTAGTGTGCCCTAAGCTAGTGCTGTAGGCAGTCTCATGTATGCAATGGTTTGTACAAGACCAGACATTTCCCAAGCAGTGGGATTACTTAGTCGATTTATGGCTAATCTAGGAAGAATACATTGGGATGCTGTGAATAGGGTGTTTAGGTATTTGAAGGGAACTTCAGATTTTGCATTGTGTTACCATGGTAATTCAATTGAATCACAGAGGAATCTCAGCATTCATGGTTATGTAGACTCTGATTGGGCTGGGGATATTGATAGCAGAAGATCCACCAGTGGATACGTTTTCATGTTAAATGGTGGTGCAGTGAGTTGGATGAGTAAGTGATAGGCTATAGTCGCTTTGTCCACTACAAAGGCTGAATACATGGCAGCTACTCATGCTTGTAAAGAAGCTGTATGGGTGAAATATTTGTGTTCTAATATTGGTTTTGATGCAGGGGAAATAACAATCTTATGTGACAGTCAGAGTGCCATTTGTCTGGCAAAGAATCCAACTTTCCATGCCAGGATGAAACATATTGATGTACAGTACCACTTTGTACGAGATATGGTTGAGGATGGAAAGGTCAGTTTGGAAAAATTTGATACTCTGGAGAATGTTGCAGATGCATTGACGAAGCCAGTGAGCACAGACAAGTTCAGGTGGTGTGTCAGTTCAATGGGCCTTAGTGCCCATGTTTTTCAGTAAAGTAATTTTTGTGAGCTTTGGAGGTGTCTAAATGATCTTCGTCAAGTGGGAGATTGTTGGAAAAAGTGTCTCAATCATTACAGACTGAAACCTCCTTTAGAGCAATGTCGGTGTGACATTTTTATTGTTTGGCCAACTAGCAGTTTATTTTATCCAATTTTGAATAGGTCACTGTGACCCTGAAGAAGTCTTGCCGAAAGGTACACGGTGGGGTCTATCGTTGTAGCTTGGTGTATTCGCTATGACCTCATAGCGCTCGAGAGAGCCTTGGCTGAAAGTCCATTCAATTGTTTATCGGCGTGACTCTTAGCGACTATGATCTTCGGTGAAGCTTATGGTTCTTGCTAAGATGTCTCAGCGAAGTGTTGTTCTCTTGCCGACAGCATATGAATTGATGTCCTCGGGGTAACTTATTATGGCTCGGTGAGAAGTCACCGCGAAATCAAATGTTATGCCAATTGTGTTTTATCAGAGAGACTTAGCCGAAGGAAGTGACTTCGGGAAGATGTCCTACCGAAGTGGATATGTCTTAGCGACTAAGACTTAAGTTGGAATCTTCGGTATATCTTAATGAACTCGGAGAAGGGTATTAGCGATAGAAGAAAGCTATGCCGATAGGGACTACTTGGGAGTTATCGATATAACTCTTAGACTTCATTATGAGGTCTGAGCGATAAGAAATTGTCTTGCCGATAGCCGATGGCTATCGAGGTAACTCTTGGCAACAGTCAGCCTTCGGTGAAACATATATAAATTGGTAAGTTCTCTCGGCAATGGACAAATGTTTTGGCGACAGGTGAACACTTCAGAGTAGCATATGAAGATTGATATGAACTCTTGGAGATAGGAGTAAGTCTTGCTGACTTCTACTTGGTGCTCAGAAGGCTTGGGGACTTCAGTGTAACTCTAGTGTTTCGCTATGACCTTCTAGTGAAAAGCGATAAGTCAAAGCGACTACTGAGATTCTTGGTGACATCGGTACGAGTTCAATGTGGCATTAGCGAGACACTGTTAGTGTCTCACCAATATGCCAATGCAATATGAATTCTGTTGACCATGTATGACTTCTGATGTGGCATCACGTGGACGAATCAGAAGAGCTGAAGTGAAACCGTTGGGAGTTTGTTCATTGCAATGGTTCTGTGAGGGAGCTCGACAGTCAGGAAACAACATGGTTATAGTCAGAAGTTATAGATGTTTTGAAGGTTGAATTGTAGTTCGATCAATAGTGAAGTGCGAAGAATTCAAACTGTACAATCAGTAAAGGATTAAAATCTGTAAAGGCTGTAACCTGGAAGTTTTCTGTTCGAAGAAGGTTCATGATGAATGCTGCTATATAATGACGCCAGAAAGATAAGTCTAGAATTGTATGTAATTTTTTATTATTGAAATACAAAGTGATTTCTCTTGGTGTGGTGGGTTTTTCTCCTGTAAGGGTTTTCCCACGTATATCTATTGTTTCATGTGTGTTTGTCTAAATACTCTGTTTCTATAATCTGTCTCATAGTGCATCTTAACTTGACTGTAATTGAAAATTTAAAAGTACTTCTGCACTCTTTCCTGAGGTATTGACATTAGGAAAATTGTTTTCTGCATCTAGTTTTCCTTACATATTTCAATTGTTTTTTGAAATGATAATAAATCTTAACTTTAGACTCATAATGAAGATAATTGGTCTAAGAACATCAAATACTGATAGTGAAAAATCTATTGTAAAAAATCTAACCAATGCATACAAAAAATTGGGTTCAACCTTATGTACCAATTATAGTAATGTTACATGGTGTATAATTATATCAACTATAGAAATCAATCAAACAAAAAATATTTCCTACAAAAGAAAACAATTCAAGCACTCAAAATAAGTAGAAAAAAATAATGAAAGTGGTGCAGGAGCACCAACACCACAACAACAATATTTGATCATTTAAGTGATTAGTAGGGTGGTCAGTTGGTAGGTGTTAATGTTTTGAGATGTTTTGTCTTTAATAAGGTCTAACAAGACGCTTAAACATGAATTAGAATGAGTCTTTAAGTTTAGAAGTCAAAAAGTGTGAAGATGTAATTTTGGTTCAAATGTTGCTTTGTAGCCTATGAAGGAAAAATCCTAAATTTGCACATGGATAGGAAAGAGTGGGGTCATGATAATGTAATAAGGCTATTTTAAATCCATTTAGGTGGTTTTGGAGGTCTCAGGAGTTTAGAATTGAAGAGTTGCTCCAAAATGCAAATTGTCATGTTGAGATTTGTTGTCAACTCAACATTAAGGATGTAATTACAAAAACCAACTGCTCCCTCCTTCAAAAAAATAGTTGAAGGCTGCTGGGAAAGGTGGATTCATGTTTATAAGGCCTCCATTTGGTCGAGGCAGGTTGTTGTTGGAGTTTGGAGAGCATTAATTACAAAATAAACTCTGTTTTCACTATTTTTACAACGTTTTTCACTGCTCCCGTGCTTGGTACAACCTGACACTTTGTTGTAAAGCTTCCAAATGTTCATGATTTGATAGAGGGAAGAGTAAGCTTTATTTTGGTGGTGATTTGACTTGATTTCATCAAATATTAAGAAAGTTACATCAAATTTTCTGTAGGAGGGTTTGAAACCTTACCAAACTAGGGTTTGGACACAAATATGTTGTAATTTCCCATTCCACCATGGAACAACTCTGATTTTTATGGTGGAATGGTAAGTTTAGGACTTATATTCATTATGCAATTTGTTTCAGAGTGGAAAATGGTGGTTTGTGAAAGTTATGTGATGCCTTAATCTAGTTTTTTCCTTGTAACAGTTCAAAATGTGATCATGTGAATGCATTACTTGTTGATTTATGAGTATTTGAGTAAATGGGATGGATGAAACATGTAAAAGGGGTCTTGGGGAACCTTTTTGAGTCTATTAAAGGCATTAGGGGTGTTGATGTGTGCCTTGGTAGGTTGTGGTCTTCCTTATATAGGCCTAATTAAGCCTTATTGGTGGCTTGTAAATTGGTCTCTTAAGGCATCTATTTTGAGTGTTTGGTTTTATGCTTTTGGGAAGTTTTTGGGGTCCTTATTGTGTGTATGAAAATAGGTTTCTTTCCTTGGTTCTTTCCTTTAACAAGTTTTTATTTTGACTGTCCTCATTGGGCAGTGCTACAAGAATGCCTAGGCTTGTGTGGAAGCGATGGAAAGATGAAAGATTCTAGGTGCAAAGTCAGTTTGTCTGATCATGCTGTGTCATGTGAAGGGTGTTTACATCATCCCCAATCCTTGTTGAGATGTCTAAATGTGGGAGTCAAGTTGGGTGCATAGGTTGCCTTTGTTGAAAGGAATAGTGGAGTTGGGCTCACATAGAGTATTGAGAGAAGCTATTGATAGGAAGTTTGCTTCCCATGCCACTCTGCATCAGAAAGCCATTGGGAGACATGAAAGAGTTGAAGACCCAAATAGCAATAAAACTATGGAAATTCTCTGGTAGACTCGCATATAAAGATAAAGTCATAGTTGAAACCTTAAAATCCCTAATTGAAGAATTTTGAAAAAAATAACACAAGAGTATCACCTAATGAAAGAGATGTTGTAAAAAGGAAAATTGGTTGTCAAAATTGTGAGCCACATCTAAAGTATTTTTTGAATATGACTCAAATAAAATTTCTCTAAATTTGTCAAGCTGTATCCTCAAATAAAAATTAGTCAAAGGTATTTTAAAATGGAAAACCTTTTTATGTCAAAAAATCATACATGCATAACTTGTTGTAGAGTCTACACTAAATTTTCTAATCATATGATATTTTTTGAAAAATATGTGGAGATTTGTATATGAATGAGATTTTGCTGGAGTGTTAGATAAAAAAATCCACCTAGATCTACAAGAGATTTCATTTCAATTGTTTTATGTGAAATATTAGATAGACAATTATTTTACAATAAATCATGTTTGGATGGAACATATGATAGTTGCAATGGTTTGCAATGTTTGAGAGATTGTGTATACATAGAGAATACACATGTAACTATAAATAGATTATAAATTTTTAGAAAATATAAGTTAGTGGCCTACACTCTAAAATATGGTAAAGAGGGAAAAATGTGTGAATCCGTGAGTGAAAAACTATTGGTATATCAATTTATGCCTATTTAAATTGAGAGAACATAGTGTATGACTGTGCGAGACATACATATAAAGCTTGATGGTTAGACTAACAATTAAAGTTATGTTATTTAATTTTTTTTTATACCACCATTTCAATTGTAGACTTTACAAAAATTTATGTACTACAAGCACAAAATAAGTTTCAATCATAGTACTACAACACCACTTAGGTTGCTATATTTATGAATATAACATTTATTCGTGCACCTCACAGTACATAGGAAAATAAAAATATCTTGAGGGAGTATAATTTTATATTAGTATCAATTATTGCACACATTCTATATATTTTATGCAAGATTTCTTTCAGATGTTCTATGGTAATTTGAGTAGTAAGAACATCACATTTGGTCAATATATTGTGTGGTAAGATAATTGTGCATCACAATTTAAGAACTCATGGATGCTTTATTGGTTGAGGAAGATGCAAAAGATGAATGGTACTTAGTATATATGGAATTTATCTTAGGGTGTGCATTGAAAACGGGAGCATGATGGTGTAAGAACATGTATTAAAATATCCTTAAGGCACATGTGTAGAAATATAGGGGACCAAAAAGTGGCCACAACCACTTTTTGGTCCATCTAAGGCATAACACGAGCGAATGAGAGGAAGATAGAGATAGAGAGGAATATAAAGATGGAGATGGAAAGGGGGAGGGAGAGGGAGAGAGAAAGTTAAAATGAAAAAGAGGAAAGAGGGATATATATATATATATATATATAGAGAGAGAGAGAGAGAGAGAGAGAGAGAGAGAGAGAGAGAGAGAGAGAGAGAGATAAGTGTTATGTATATGATTGTGGAGCAATAAAATAATAAAAAGTGAATGCAAAAATAGAACATAAAAAAATACATAATACGAGAGAGAAATAGATATATGTGGTTCACTTGATATGGACTATATCCATGGAGAAAAAAATAGTCCTTCCTTTATTTCATCTAGCAAAATGGAGGGATAAAAATCTACAACACTTTTTCTGCAACCTCCTCTTCACTCTCAGTCACACAACACTCTCTAAATACAAGGAAATTTAAAATACTTTTAAATGTGTTTTCTTGAAACCCTTTCCAAGGGGGGCTCCATAATATGCTTTCACTCCCATTGGACCCCCTAGTGATAGAAATGGAGGGGAAAGCTCTACTCCCTTCCCCCTACCCCCCGCTTGACACCCCTTGTCAAGAAGTAAGATCCAAACATGGATGAAACAAACAAAAAGATAATCAAGCTCCATTGTTAAAAATAAAAGATAGGGATGAAGAGAGGGTGAGATAGATGGATAAATATGGAGAGATAGAGATAGGGGAATATCGATAGCAAGGAAAATAGAGATATAGATATGGATTATTATAGATTCAATAATTACTCTTAATTACACTTATCCACTTATATTCACTAGTTACCCCTTATTATTGCACCATATATTTTTGCATCCAGCTTGGGATTGATCCCATGGTGTGCAAGAATTAATCTTAATTTTAAAATATAAAATTCAAATTCCAAGTCCCTTGCCCATTCTTAATAGTCATTATGTTTCAACTTAGTACACATTTGTGAGCCATGTTGTGTCACAATATTGAAGGATATTCAATATGCACTAAAATTTAATACGTATGGTAGGATTATCCCAAAATAGGGTATTATTTCAGCATATTTGAATTTTCTAAAGAGACGATGAATCATTCCACATCATCTACATATAGGCCATTGGATGTTGGTGAATATTATCTTCAATAATGCAAATAATTATGGGCTTAAAACTAAGGAGAACATGATCACCTATAGAATCAAAATTCTATCCAATGATGTTAGAAACCACCTTAACCATTTAGATTTTATGAGATAAGAGGGAGCATTATTTTTTGGAGTACATTGTGATAGAATTGATAGATTGATCTTGCATACCATAGATTGGTTCCATGTGTCAAGTTGAATCTACATAGATTTAGATCAATCTTGTGGCACTTGGATATGGACCACATTTGTTTTAGTCATTTAAAACTCTAAGTATACCAAAACATGAATTTTTGAATGAATGCAAACCAACTCTACATGACATCATAATTATTTTGACATTATCTATTTTAAAATTAAATACCTATAATCCCACATGTAGTCTTTAAATATTTATTATAACTATTAATCCAAATTTAATTTATTTAAAATAGTTTACACCTATTAATTTATTTTTAATAAATTTAAATCGTATTTATGTAATACAATTATATTTTGAGATTTAATTGAGATTATCATAAAAGTCAACCTAAACAAAATCATTTTTTTAAATGATATATAGTTCTATACTTTCATATTAAAATATCAAAACCCGAAGATAGATGAAATGGAATCACACTCCATCAAATTAATACCTAAGGCTAAAAAGACAAACAAGGGTGATCAAACCACTAAATCACTATAAATTCTATTTTGTAATTTTCAAAAATAAGAAGACACCTCATTAAAAAGGATAATTTGCTTTGGTCAAACCACTTTGATTGTGGGCACGTCACAAAATGAATATTATTACTTTCCTGTTCATCTACATAATAGATTTTAAAGAACAATTAGAAAAATGACAGACATCCATGAAAAACAATCACTTGCTCTCTACATGTAAGCCATGGGAATGAATCCCGGTTCTTATATTGAAAAAATTAAGCTCTTTCTTTCAGCGAGATGAGGTGAAGAGATGAGGAAAGGAGGCATCTGAATCGAAGGTCATGCAATTGTAATCATGACTGGTTTCCATCTCTATTTGATCTTTTTTTTAACAGTGTTCTTCATCTTCATGTCGGTGGAGAGTGTCAACATTTGAATGACCTTGCTCATGGAAGGCCCGCTGCCCATGTTTTGCTCAAAGCAACACAATGTCATGTTCAACACCATCTCCATCTCCCTCTTCTAATCACCATTTGGAGCTTGCAATTTGGGATCCACCATCGTCTCCATCCATCTTCCTACTTTCACATTCTCAATAGCCCGCTGCACAAAATTAATCTCTGACCCAGACACATTGAATTTCGCAGCTTCCTTCCTGCTCACTAATTCCAACTGAAGAATCCCAAAACTATAAACGTCTGCCTTGGCCATGATGGGTAGATTGGTTTTCCACTCGGGTGCCAAATACCCTCGTGTGCCTTGAATTTTGGAGAAAGCGAAAGCTCGATCCCTGTCCACTAGCTTTGCCATCCCAAAGTCTGCAACTTTGGAACCAAAATCCTCATCCAGGAGAATATTCTGTGGTTTGATGTCACAATGGAGAATCCATTCGAGGCATTCCTCGTGCAGATAAGCAACTTGAAATCTTTTACTCTAATCCAACACTTTGGAGGGGTCTTGGGTGAAGAGATAGTTATCCAGTGACCCATTCTCCACATACTCAATAAACCAAGAGCTATTTCTTCCCCTCTACGCAGTACTCAAGCATTCAAACCAAATTCATGTGATTCACTCTACTGATCACACTTATCTCTTCCTAGAATTCTTCTTCTCCCCGATACACTCCCTCCAATTACTTCACCGCCACCACTCTTTTTTTTTGGAATTAGGAGCCCCTTGTACGCATTCCCAAATTCCCCCCTTGCCCACCATGTCCTTGAAATTATATGTTGCTTTTCTCAATTGAGAAAAAGGTGAACCTTCTAAGCCCCCTGAAACAACAAAGTAACTCTGTCGATTGTAGACATGAGCCTCATGAGAGATAGTGGCTAAAAACCAGAATCCCAGTGCTACACAATCTCTGTGACTCCAATCGCTGAAACAACAGATAGTATGGGGATGATTACCTGATTTTGTGTGCCCTTCTTTTACGTAACATTCATGGCTTACAACTCAACTTCCATCAGCCACGAGCATTGCAGTGAGCTTTTTCATCCCAACTGAGATGAGATGCTAAGAATCGATGAATCATTGACAAATATCTTGATATGCACGGTGTTGTTTATCCCAGGAGACTGATACCCACTGATGAGTAAAGACTTTGGGAAGCATTGTCCACTACCGCTCACTCTGTATGCAAAGCCTAAGTAGTAGCAGTCGTCCATGCAGATCTTTCTACACTCTTCGAACAACCTCCTTGCAGAGTACCCACTCTTGTCGAATCCATAATAATCTGTATATAAGGAAGCTGAAGAAGTTGAACATTGTCTTTTCCGCAAGAGAGCTCCTTAATCAATTGACAACCTTTGAACCAGTTAGTGGAATCGACCATTTTGAAACCCTGGGGACACACACTGGGCGTGTTGTGTATATACGCACACAACATTAGGCCTGCACAAACCTTGAACTCTGTGTGTTGCTCTGCCATGCTTATGACCCAGCTCTGATTTTGTGAGTTGAAGCTGTATAATCTTAGATTCCCATCAATATCTAACGTCAATGTTATAAGTGTGGGGAAATGGAAACATAAAACCCACAAACTTAAATAAGTGAATCCGCCGAAGTCATCAAGAAGGGCTAAGCGAGTAATGTTATAAGTGTGGGGAAATGGAAACATAAAACCCACAAACTTAAATAATTGTAGCACAAGTTAGATGTAAAGAAATACTAAAGATAATAAAATGGAATAACAAAAGAATAAACACAAGACACAAATTTATATGGTAAAAACTTGACAATATGTAAAGGAAACATCCATGGGGCAAAGTATTGGTATTCTTATTGCTTAGAGAAATTGATTACAACTTTTACACAGTTGTTGCTCTTCAATTACAATTCATTACAATATGATTTAGCTTTCAAAGTAGCAAGATACAAATAATATCTTCAATCTGTGTTGCACATAGAAAAATCCAGTTTGTTTTTATTTTTTTTGTTTTATTGTTTAAATCTTTATCTTTTTCCAAAGATAAGATTTTCTTTTCTTTATTTCCTTTATATTTTTCAAAGATAAAACTCCACTTTATTTTTAATTTTGTTGTCATAATCTAATAATCTCCACCTTGACAACAATTTACCTGATACTTTCCCATGGCCATTCATCACCTTTTCTGCAAGCCAAGAGAAGTCAAACTCCACTTCAACTTCTCTAATTGTACTGGTTTTGTAAATATGTCTGCACAATTTTCTAGTGTATGAACTTTCTCAAGAGCTAATCCACCTCCATCAATAGCTTGTCTTACAAAATGATATTTAATTGCAATATGTTTAGTCCTACCATGATAAGCTAGATTTTTAGTTAGATGTATAACACTTAAATGACTATCACAAAATACAATCACCTTATCCTACACTTTTCCAAACTCACCCAAAAAACCCAAGTCAACCAAATTATCTCATTGCAAGCATGTGAGATGATCATATACTCTGCCTTAGTAGTGGATAAAGAAACTATTTCTTGAAGCTTTGAAATGCAACAAATAGGTCCTCCTACAAGAGTAAAAACATAACCTAATGTAGATCTCCTTTTGTCCAAATCACCTACAAAATGCAAATCAACATAACCACAAATTGAACCACTACTACCATCAAAGGTGATACAATAATCACTTGTGCCTCTAAGATAGCGAAGCACCCATTTCACTACTCGCAATGCTCTTTACCTGGATTTGTCATGTATCTATTGACAACACCAACCGCATGTGAAATATTTGGTCTTGTACATACCATCACATACATTATACTTCCTACTACATTAGCATATAGTACATGAGACATATAATCCTTTTCTTCTTTATTACTAGGACATAAACTTGAAGAAATATTAAAATGAGAAGTGAAAGGGATATTTATTGGTTTCACATTCTTCATACCAAATCTTATGATTCTCTACATACTTTTGCTGCAATAACCAAATCTTACCATGTTCCTTGTCTCTATGCATTTCCATGCCCAATTTTTTTTTTTTTCTTCTCCTAGATCATTCATATCAAAATTCCTAGCCATCTGAACCTTTAACCCATTGATCTCAACTATGATTTTTCTTGCTACAAGCATATCATCAACATATAATTGCAGGATAATGAATAACCCACTTTTCAAATTTTTAAAGTAAACACAATATTCATACTCACTCCTTGTAAAATTTTGGCTCACTACGAAGGAATCAAACTTCTTGTACCATTTCCTGGGGGACAAATTCAATCCATACAATGACTTCTTGAGTTTGCAAACAGATTTCTTGTTGCGATCTTGAAAAAACCCTTCTAGTTGTTCCATATATATCTCCTCATCCAAATATCCATGTAAAAATATTGTTTTAACATCTAACTCTTGTAGATTTTCAACTTCTACTATGTCTACTTTTATGAGAGGAGGAATCAAATACATCTTTGCTAATGATGGTTTTGTGAGTAGTAGGATTCCACAATCTATATCCCTTAATCCATCACCATAACCAACAAAGATATATTTCTTGGATTTGGGAGATCTAATTTAGAATGTTGATCTTCTGAAATAAGAGAATATGTATCACAACCAAAAAAAATTAGATTTGAATAATCACAAGAATGACAGGTATCCATACCTCTTCAGGAATATTACAATCGATTGTAGCTGATGGTGATCAATTTACCAAATAAAAAATTTTAGAGATCGCTTCTACCCACAACTCTTAATGCAACTTGGAATTACTAAGCATGCTTCTTGCTCTCTCTAGAAGATTCCTATTCATGCATTCAACAACACCATTTTACTGAGGAGTGTAAATAATGGATTTATGCCTTTCGATCCCAACTTCCTTACAATAAATTTCAAACTTCAAAGATGTGAACTCACCTCCATTATCTATTCTTAAACACTTGATTGATTTTCCCTGGTTTTATTTTCAACCAAAACTCTAAACTGCTTAAACACATTAAACACATCATCTTTTCTTTTAAGAATATAGACCCACACCTTTCTAGAGTAATAATCTATAAATGTCACAAAATATGATGATCCTCCAAAAGAAACTGTAGGGGATGGTCCCCAAACATCTAAATGAATATAATCTAGAATACCCTTGCTTGCATGAATCCATGCTTTAAACTTCTATCTAGATTGCTTTCCATAAACACAATACTTGTAGAAATTCAAATTCAAATATTTTACATTTGGAAGTAACTTACAGATCAACTATACCTTCAATCCTTTCTCATTCATATGACCCATTCACTGATGCCATAAATGAGTAGATTCATTTTCTTCCTCAGATACCACTACCGCTTCTATTATTACCGTACTCCCTTCTAGCTTGTAAAGGTTTCTAACATTTATAGCCTTAATGACCACCAAAAAGCCCTTGGACACTTTTATTGATCCACCTTGACTTGTAAATTTATAACCTTCAGAATCCAAAACTCCCAAGGAAATTAAATTCTTTTTGAGTTCAAGTACATGTCTTACCTCTATTAATTTCCTCACAACACCATCAAACATTTTAATCTTAATGCTCCTAGTCCCAACAGTCTTACAAGAAAAATTATTTCCCATAAGAACAACACCGCCATCAATAGATTGGTTAGAAGAAAACCAATTCTTATGTGGACACATGTGATTAGAAGCACTAGAATCTAATAATTGTTCCTCATGATACTGTAAAGAGTTACAAACTGATCAACCATACCTAAACTTGTCTCAACTGGATTTTCTTCCTTTTTGGAGTCATCATTGTCTTCTTTCCTCTCCCAACAATGTTTCTTGAGATGCCCTAATTTATTGCAGTACCAAAATTTCCCCTCACCCTTTTTCCTTTTGACTTAGATCTAGATGTACCTCTTGAATTTTTCCCTTTTTTTGTGGATCAACCTCTAACCACCATTGCTTCAGATGTGGAGGTTTCTATGTTATATTTTGTTCGCACCTCTTTAGACAACAAAGCTCTTGCACAATAGAATCAAATTCAAGGGTGTCAATTGTGCGAAAGCTAATAGAAGTGACTACATGATTTTGGGATTCAGGCAATGAACACAATAGTGTAATTGCCTTGTCTTCATCTTTGAATTTTACACCCATACTAGCTAATTAACATATAAGAGTATTGAAAATATTTAAACGATCAACAATTTTTATACCTTCATTCACAAACTATACAACTGCCTCTTCAAGTAGATCCAATTTGTTAAGGACATTATCATATAAAGACTCTCCATTTTACTCCATAAGCTTGTTGTCGTATCCTCTCCAACAATATTAAAAAGAACATCATCTGCTAAACACAACTGAATTGTTCTCAGAGCTCTTGTATCAAGATCCTCCCAATCTTCATCAGTCATATTTGTAGGTTTCTTTGACTTTCCTACCAATGCTTTGTGCAATCCTTGTTGCACTAAAAAATCACACATCTTGAGCTTCCATAGATCAAAATAATTCTTCCTATTGAATTTCTCCACCTCAAACCTTGCATTCAAAACCTTTGCCATCTGATGCTACACAAAAAACACCTAATCCTAACATAGATGCTACAAAATAATTTCTCTGATACCATTTGTTGCCAAGGAAACAAAAACGTAAAACCCACAAAATTAAATAATTGCAGCACAAGTTAGATGCAAAGAAATACTAAAAATAATAAAATGGAATAATAGAAGAATAAACACAAGACATGGATTTATGTGGTAAAACCTTGACAATATGCCAAGGAAATATCCATGGGGAAAAGTATTAGTATTCTTATTGCTCAAAGAAATTGATTACAACTTTCACACAACTACTGCTCTTTAATTACAATTCATTACAATATGATTTAGCCTTCAAGACAACAAGATATAAATAATATCTTCAACCTATGCTGCACATAGAAAAATCCACTTTGTTTTTATTTTTTTTTGTTTTGTTTTATTGCTTTAAATGTTTATCTTTTTCCAAAGATAAGCTTTTCTTTTCTTTATTTCTTTTATTTTTTCCAAAGATAAAACTTCACTTTTGTAGTAACGAAAAAAGTATCCCTCTTTTGCACTTAATTTGGTGAATAATTAATGATAAATTGAGCTTAATGTTGCCTTGATCTAGTGTTGTAATGCATTTTAAACATTCACAAATTAGGTTTAAGGCCCTTTTAAGCTAAATAAACCTAATTTTTCCTTAATTTAGTGTTGTAAAGTGTATTTATTTACACCTTCACATTAAATTTAGGGCCCTTGTAAACTAGATGGACTTAATTATGTCTTATTTAGGTGTTATAAAGTGTATCTAACACTTTCACACCAATCTAGGGTTTTATTAATTAATTGGGCTGCATTGTAGAAAAATGGTCCCCTTGTCATTTTCATGGTCTTTTAGGCCTTTCTTCACGATGTTTGGTCTATTTTGCTTTGATTTATTGATGTAATATGGCTTGAACATGCACATTTAAGTCCTTAAAATTCAAATCATGGCATCTTGTGAAGGTGTTGTGAAGTGTTGTAAAACATTTCTACACTTTTCTAGACTCTATTCATTAAAATTCACCTAAAAACCACCTTTTCATCACTTATCAAGTCCTATTTAAAGTGTTGTAAAGTCTTGTAACAAGATTTCATGCTTTTCTAGGCATAATTTCACTATTTACACCTTTCTTATACTTTATTTGACCCCTTTATGCCCTTATAAGGCTTAATTAAGTGTATTTTTGAATGTAAGCCTGACAAATAACATTAAATGTGACTTAATTCCGACACCCACTTTCAAGTCAAGGTGGAACCATTTTCCATGGGTGGTGAATGAGTCCCTCTTAGCTCCAAATTCAAAATATTTCAAATTTTCTTCGGGTTTTCATTCAAAATTACTTGATGTCGGCCTCTGATGAGGTATCATCGAGTTACTAAGGCACAAGAATGTATAAATAAGTGTTTTTTGTCCTCATTTTACATCTCCCACAATCTTCTAACATATTCAAGCAATCTTCCCATTCATTCAAGCATTCAAACACTTTGCATCATCTAATCAAGCATTTTGGAGCAACCATTGTTATATCTTCATATTTTGAGCATCAAAGGGTTTGGTAAGTTAATAGCACTTACATGTTATTTGTTTATCATCCTCTTTCATTCCATTATTTCATTAAGGGTTTGATTACCAAAGTGGGGTTTGACCAATGCAAACCCCTATTCTCTAACCCTCAACGATTTTTCCCCTCTTGCATGTGTATTTGCAGACCTTTGTGTGTAGATTTGACAAGAAATTAGGTGTTGAAGAGTGGTCAACAAGTCAACAAGGTGCTTCAAGTCAAATCAACCTCATTTCAAGCTTGGGGAAGACACTCTATTTGTTTTCTGCAGAATTAACTTCGTCAACCTGACAAGTAGACAACCTCAGATCTGGTGTTGCAGAATTGTCCCCTAATTTCTCAAAATTTTGGGAGAGGACTATTTCACCATCAGTGTGAATGAATCCACCTTAAGGCTGGAATCTAGATTTTGTCAAATTCTGGATCCCGACACTCAAAAACTAGTTTTTTATAGTTTTCATCAGAAGCAGGATTGATTCATCATCAGTGACGAATGAATCCCATTGGTGATTTTTTGTGATCTCATACATCATTCAAAAGATTCTAGATTCTCCATTCTCTTCCCAGGTGCACTCTAATTCATCCCTTTTCCTTTCCGTTTTGCATTTTTTCATTCATAGTTCATGTTTGCATATCACATTGTGTTTTCCAACATTATATATTAATTCTTAGGTTTTGCATACATAATCTGTCACATAGATCATCTAATTGTACTTAGTTCATTCCATTTAGTCTAAAGTACATCATACATTGCATAATTTGAGTGAACCTAACATAGATATTTTATGTGGGGTTTATCTCTCTCCTTTTAGGTGAAACATCCTAAGAGCGCAAGAGAAGCCTATAAGCACTACCCAAAAATCTACGGTTCATGGGCTTATCTATGCCTTAATTGGCCCTATTTTGCATCCACAAGTTTTATTAAATTCATTTTTCAAAGATAATTCTGACACATCAAATAACCAATCATAATCAGTATTTTGGGTCACGTGTTCCAAATTTAGTGGTCTAGGACTCATACGCCACCTTGGGCGTATGATTCCTAGCTAGGTATTGAGACTTGATTTTGAATTTCACCTTAAACAGGGCCTGTCATGGAGTGTGTGCCCTAGTTTTGAGCCACTAAGACTCATACACCACCTTGGGCGTATGAGTCCCACTCTTATTAGGACCTAATTTAAATTCAATTCTTGGTGGGATTTTATCTCGTTAGATTTTATGTCGGCTTGTAGTGTAATTTTGAGAAATTTGACATAAACAAGTATAAATACAAGGTTATTTCACTCATTTTCACCTAAGAATTTCAATTGAGCATTCCTAATAGCAATTTTATGATTACAAGAGTTCACACGAGCATTCAAGAGCATTCAAGGGAATATTTCTTCATCATTTGTTGCAATAATTCAAGATCCATCATCATGTCAAGATCATAAAGCATCAAGCATGTTGTTGAGCTAGTGTTGTGATGTAGAATTCAAGATCCAAGTTAGGAATTGTTCCACATCTAATTCAATATTGAGATCTACATTCTTCATGGCCACTTCATGTTAGATTACATATTTACATTTCAAGACATCATTCAAGGTATCATTGTTTCATGTTTCATGTCTCATTTCATTCATATTTCATTTCTCATTAAGGTTTGATTACCTAAATGGGGTTTGACCAAGGAAAACCCATATTTCCTAACTAAACAACATTTTTTCTCTCTCTTTGCATGATTATAGATTTGTAGGTTGAAGAAGAAGTGGATTTGAAGCCTTCAAAAGTGCCAAAATGACAAAGTTACAAAAGTTGTTGAAGTTTCCATGAAAAGTTGTCAAGACTCACATAAAATTACATCTAGAATAAGATATCCAAGTGATTTACATCAAACTAGTGGGAAAGTACCTATTTAATCCATCTTCAGAAGCTCACAAAGTTTCACTTCAGAATTCTACTCATGGGACACTTTGCGACAAAACGGGACTAGTACACCACGTGTGGCTTGAGTCCTAATATAACTATTTTCAGGAATTTTTTGTATATCCCAATTTAACAATTCCAAATTCTAGTTTCAACCTGAAACCCTAATCTAGGACTAAATCTCCCAGCCTAGCGTATGAGTCCCAATGTGGATTAATTTCAACATTTCAGACCTTGTTTCAAGCTGCTATAGGTTTTTAGGTGCACCTCTCTACTTTCTCAATTTTTTATTCTATTTAGCATTCATTTCTAGGTCATTCATTTAAGTCTTGCATATCATTAAGTTTCATCATTAGGTTTTGCATGCTACTTGTCTTTCCAAGCCCTAGCTTGGTGGTGAACCCCTCTTTAGTTTTTCTTCATACCCTAGGAAACCCTATTGCATATCTCTTTCCCCTATTCTGTCCTTGGATTGAGATATCTAAGGTTTCCTTGAATGAAACAATAGTGAAATAGGAACCCTAGGTATTCTTGTGCTCCATCTCCTAAAAGGTGGAGCACCCCTATTTCCATTGTTTCATTTTGGTGAACCTACATTTATAAGACCTCATTTCTGATTTGGAGTGCATCATAATCCTAGGTCTAGCTTGAATTGAATTTACATTAGGTAAATTGCATTAGTTAATTAGCATCTAGGGTTTCTAAATCTTGCATTAGTGAAAGTGCATATAGGTTGCATTTTTGCATCTTAGATCATTCAATTTCCCTGAAGTTTTGCAATTGCAAATAGTCTAGACATCATAAAAGATAAAAATATTAGAAACAACTCAAAAATTATTGAATTTGGTGCAAAAACCCTAATATGGGACTCATACACCCCTCTGACTGATTTAGTCCCAATACATGTTATTTCAAATGCCTACTTTTTGGGATTTTTGTGTTGTACATTTTCTAGCATTTGATCCCTCCAAAAACCTTGATTGGGAATCATACGCCCTCTAGGTGAATTAGTCCCAGATTAGACCCAAAATTGCCTTCTACAACATTAAAAACCTTGTTTTTGTACTTCCTACTTGCTTGCTAGTAATCTATAGTATTAGTCTGGAAAGTTTCAGTAACTTTTGTTTTAGGCATCTAGGTCAAAAACATCAATTTAGTGTAGTCATTTTTTTATTCTTCCTAAATCATTTCAATAATCATCAGATCTGAAAATGTTCACATTTTTGAAACTTTTCATAATATGGATAAATGTAATTTTCACTTTTCAATATACAATGTTTACATTCATAAAGCTTTGCATAAGTTTGATAAAAGTGCTTTTCATTTTTGGATACACATTGTTTACATTTTTTAAGTTTTGCATAAATTGGATAAAAGTACTTTCCATCTTTGGATATACACTATTTACATTCTTGAAGCATTGCATAAGATGGTTAGAAGTGCTTTTCATTTTTGTTCAAACTTACCTTTCTAGGAATGGGTATGTGTAGGATCATGATGGGCCAAAAAGTGGCGATATGATGGGTATGTGGTTGATGAATTTTTTCCTACCTAAAATTGATGAAACAAAAAGGGTTTTTAAAGGAGATTCTTAGCTTTCCACCAATATAAATTATGCTTTACTTTGAATTTAATAAATAATTATTATTCATTTTCTATTTGAATTATGACTAAAATCCTGATTGATAGGTTGATTGAAAAATATCTATAGCTTTCAAATAGTATCACATTTTTTGAATCCAAAAAATGTGTTACATTCTATGCTTTGCATACTATAGGATTAAAAAAATGTATTTCATGAAGTTTTGACCAAGTTAAGATGATCAGACATGCGATTTTTTATATTTTTTAAAAGTTGTAATAAAAAATCATAATTAATTATTTACTTGGAAAAAATAAAAAAATATATGCATCACATTGGGACATGAGTCCTCTACTTATATCTAAATATTATAAAAAAATATTATCATTTTATTGTGGTTAGGGTGGTCAGACAAACATCCTACTTATTTTTTCCTGAAATTTAAGTACTACTACATTGAAATTTCAAAATTTCACCATATATATATTTTTAAATAAACCTAGTAGTTTAGAAACTACATTTAATTTGCTACATATTCTATTCTTACATATTTTGAAATAATATAGATAACTTATTCAAATTTTTACGTCAAGTTGCCTAACTCTAATTTTTCTAAATTTTTCACCACTTAAGGGCCTATTTTTTCCATGATGATCCTGAACATACCCAAATGCTAAGAAAAATTTCATACCCCCCCACTATACAAATGCTTTAGTGAAAGAAAATACAATCTTGGGCTATCATAACAATCATATTCGTTCTTCTCCTAATATCTCTCCTATTTGTGAATAAGATATTTTGATGTTAGAAGAACCAATCAATGAGAGTTTTGAGAGTCCTAGTTGTTTCTCTCCTCCTACCTCTCTCATTGGGCAAGACATTTATGAACAAGAGGACACAACCATATGAAATCATGACGATCACATAACACAACAAGAGATTATTGAAACCTATTGAACAAGAAAACTAAGAGGGGGGGTGAATCAATTGTCACAAATTTAAACCTTAATTCATTCAACAAAACTAATCCTTAACACTACTTAAATGATTAAACATTAAGTACAAGTGTAGAAATTGAAAACCATCACACAAACATAACAACACCAGATTTACATGGAAAACCTAATAAGGGAAAAATCACGGTGAGGATTAACTCACACTATGGAGAATATCAAAAATCAAGGCTCACTGCCGAGAAACAAGGTTCACTGCCAAAACAAGGGCTCACTATGGATCAGGAATAACTATCCAACAAAGCTAACAACTTGGAGGGATCAATACCATAGAGATACAAAGAAGATAGAAAAGATATGTTACAAAAAGAAGAAATCTCAATGCAACAGATAAATCCACTACAATTGTTCAACCACTTGCAAACATGAATGAATGATAGAGTACACCTTTAGCTCACGTATCTAGAAAATCAAATTTAGGCTTTACTGATTTTGCCACACTTGCATCACACATACTCACGATTTAGATCAATCTCACATCTTTTGCTATATATATATTTGCACTTATCTCTCTTTTACTTGCTTGTTTGCTTGCACCATTCCACCACTAACTCATTCTACATTTATACCATCTTCAACTTTTAAACATATCCAAAGTTAGCCATCCAACATTAAATTCAAATTAGGTTAGTGCCAAAACATCCTAGGGTGGAATTAGAATGAGGGTGACCCAAAAAAATGCTTGATAAGAACCCAAATAGATCCAACACACTTCATCAACTTCGGAGATAGTGTTCAACACAAGGGCGGCCAAAGCATTGTAAAACACATATAACAATTAAGCACGGTCCTTCTAGATACCAAAATTAACTTCAATACAATAAAAAAATCAAGTCTAGAACCACAAGTCATAAGACTTTACCAAAGAAAAATCCAGATCGACAACATTTCTCTTGGACCTCAGTCAGAAACACAGAAAACCATAGTTCATAATTGGTGAACATAACTCATACTGCATAATGAATCAACAACCATAAATATGGATATAGTAGCTTCCAACAACCATGATCAACATATCTGAACCACACAAACATAGGAGCAAATCCTAGAGCGAAACCCAAAGCAACCACTAAACACCTGCAACCTTTGTTCAATACAATTTTCTCAATATCCTAGACATGAGCAACCAATAACCTACAACCATGACATTAATGAAAAAAAAAAACCTATTGACCAGTTTACATCAATGACAACACCTTCATTCTTTCCATTCTTGCAACAATCTCCCCCTTTTTCATTGATGACAACACATGGTGTAAAAAACCATCAAAGACAACATACTAGCTCTGAATATACTTCTCAAGGTTTTTCTCTTTGTTTCTCTCCCTTGGTAGACAATATTTTTCACAATCTTCCTCTTTTCTTTTTTTTCACATTATTTCTCTTTTATTTTTCACATTGTTTCTCTCCCCCTTTGACATCAATTACAAAGGCAAAAGATATTTTACATTGATTTCCCCTTTGACATTAAAAATAGAATACTCATAATGACAACACATGACACTACCTGCCCCCCTGAGAGATAGCCACCAAAACATCAATCCAAAAGAAAGATAGATCCATAGATCCATCAGACTAATGCATCTCCATATTCATCTAGTTCAAGAAAGGAGGGGCAATGACCCCTAACTTCTCTTGGAGATACTCAAAAGTATCATTAGGAAGAGCCTTCGTAAATATATCAGCAATTTCATCCTTCGTCGAAATATACGCAAGCTTCACTTGATTCTTCATGACCTTCTCTCTCAAGAAATGATACCTAATAGATATATGCTTTTTCCTTGAGTGCATCACTGGATTGTTTGAAATGTTAATTGCACTTGTATTACCGCAAAAGATAGAAAGAGGATCATCATACACCACTGTGATATCTTTCAATGTCTGTTTCATCCATAGAATTTGTGTACAACAAGATGCAACAACAATATACTCAACTTCAACAGTAGACAACAAAACTGAATCTTTCTTTTTACTCAACCATGCCACCAATCTCCAACCAAGAAAAAATGCACCACCACTTGTACTCTTTCTGTCATCTACACATCCAACCCAATCTGCATTTGTATAAGCACTTAGTGTAATGTTAGTATCCATAGGATACCATAACCCATAATCCAAAGTACCATTCAATTATTTGAATATTGTTTTAATGGCAGGAACATGTGTTTCCTTAGGAACTTCTTGAAATCTTGCCACAAGATAGAGAACATGCATAATATCCGGTCTAGTAGTAGTCAAATACAATAGTCCACCAATCATAGATCTACACTTGTTCTGATCAACCTTAGGGAAATTATCATCTTAACCCAATTTGCAGCCAGTCACCATAGGAGTACATACCAGTTTGGAACCATCCATCCCAAACTTCTTCAACATCTCTTTCACATACTTAGGCTATGAAATAAAAATTCCTTTCTCTGTTTGATTAATTTTTAGCCCAAGAAAGAAATTCATCTCTCCAAACATAAACATTTCAAATTCTTTTTGCATCTCTTTTGCAAAAATTTTACACATAGTTTCATTTCCTTCAAAAATAATGTCATCAACATATTCAACTACAATCAAGATTTTGTAATTTTCAATAATAAAATATAGATTACTATTTTTGTACCTTTGTTGAAACCTTGTTGAATCAAATACCTATCTAACCTTGCATACCAAGCTCTAGGATCTTGCTTCAATCCATATAAATCTTTCTTCAATATGAACACTGTATTCAGTTGATCTGACAACTGAAATCCTTTTGATTATTCCATGTAGACATCTTCTTCTAGTTCACCATTCAAAAATAAAGACTTGACATCCATTTGATAGACTTTGAAATCTTTATGAGAAAAAAATTCTAAGAACATCCTTATAGCTTACATTCTTTCCACTGGAGCAAAAGTCTCCTGAAATTCTATGCCTTCTACTTACGAGTAACCTTTACACACAAGCCTTGCTTTGTTTCTAACCACTTCTCCATTCTCATTCAACTTATTTCTGAGCACCCACTTTGATCAAATAATGTTTTTATATGCCGGTCTTGGGACCAATTCCCAAGTTTGATTCTTTTCAATCTACATAAGTTCTTCTTTCATAGCTTCCATCCAATGTTCATCTTTATATGCTTCACTTATAGTCTTTGATTCAACCTCAAAAAATAAGCACATATTTACTTCAACAAAAACTCTTCTTCTTTTCAATACTCCTTTAGTCTTATCTCCAATGATCTAACTTTGCGAATGATTCTTCTGCACATATCTAGGTATCTTAAGGGACACCACTGGAGCTTCTTTTTCTCTTTCATTCTGTTCATTCTGCTTCTCTTGCTCATCATTTTCCTATTCTTCCAAAATTTCTTCAATTCTTATGCAATGAGGTTCACCAGATACATATCCATGAATATCAATTGAATTCTTCATTATTTCATCAACCTTGAAATTTACACTTTCTACAATATTTCTCAGTATTTTATTAAAACATCTGTATGCTTTTCTTTTAGTAGAATATCCAAGAAAATTTCCTTCATCACTTCTTGCATCAAACTTTCCTAAAGTTTCATCTCTTTTGATGTAACATTTGCTTCCAAACACCTTGAAATACTTAACAGTAGGAATTCTTGCATAGCATAGCTCATAGGGGGTCTTTGTACTATGTTCTCTTACTTGAACTTGATTGAATACATAAACAACAATATGAATAGCTTCTCTCTAGTAAACTTCTGATAAACCAACCTCAGTAATCATTGATCTAGCAGCTTCTTGAACTGTTCTATTTTTTCTTTCAACAACTCCATTTCGCTGAGGAATTCTCGAAGTAGATAACTATCTCTCTTTTCTATGCATTTAACAAAACATATTAATCTCATGGGAGGTGAATTATCCACCTCTATCATACCTTAAGCATTTTATCCTCAAATTCATTTCATTTTCAACCATAGCTTTGAATGTCTTGAATCTATCTAATGCATCTGATTTCTCTCTAAGAAATGTAACCCATGTATATCTAGAATAATCATCAATAAAAAGCATAAAGTACCTTTCACCTTATAGAATTCTCACTCTTGTAGGACTATAGAGATCTGTGTGAATTAAATCTAGTAGTCCAGTAGTAGACTATTCCTTTGATCTATAATGGCTTCTTGCTTGCTTTGCAAACTGACATCTCTTGCAAATAACTTTAACAAGCTTTGTAATCCTTGGTAAATCTCTTATGACTTGAACTACGCTAATCCTCACCAAGTTATAAAAATTCATGTGACACATTCTCTAATGCCACAACTATCTATCATTAATCTGAGTCATAAAGCATCGTCCATCAACACCCTTAAGTTGATAGATATTTCCTTCAGTTTTCTTTCCTACAACAATCACTATTTCAGATCCTTTCTGGATCTCACATCTATCATCCTTAAACACAAGATCATATCACTTACTGCACATCTTTCCAACACTCAAAATATTATTCCTTAAACCCTTAACATAGTAGACATCATCATTATTATGCTTGCCATCAAAATTTACTGAACCTATCCCAAAAAATTTAGCACTAGTTTCATCTCCAAACATAACCAAGCCTCCATCATATTTTTCAAGTTTAAAAAATTTACTCTTATCACCAGTGATGTGATGTGAACAACCATTGTTAACAACCCAATAGTTCTTTTCTTGTTTAGTATGTAGGGCAGAGATGACAGTACGTTCATTTTTCTCTTTCTCGGAAGGGCATTCCTTCACTTGTTTTTCAGAATTAGCAAAAGTAGGTTCATCCTTTATATGCAAGAACAAACATTCATTTTCATCAAGATCCTCATAAAAAAAATCCTCACCAAATATACTAGCATTCTCATTTACATAATATGCTTTGTTGATCATCTTACCTTTCTTTTCTTTCTCATATCTTTGTTTATTCCTCATAGCTTTTTCTAGACACTTTGCAACATAATGACCTATTTCTCCACAACTAAATCATTTAATGGGTAAATTACCTTCATAATTTCTAGAGCCTTTCCTCATCCTTCTCACAAATTTAACTTCTATTTCATCAAGATTTTCTTCATCCGGATCTTCAAATTTTGTAGCCTTTAAAATTAGTCTTTGATTTGCATCCATTTCTCAAATCCGTCTTCCTCATCTCATAAGATGTTAGAGATCCCAACAATAGATATTTAGTGTAGGTCTTATAATTTGTACTTTGTTCAATAGCACACACCTTCTCATTGTAAGAATTAGGGAGATTTCTAAGAATCTTGTTTACAATCCTGGTTTCATCTAAACTACCACCAATTCCTCATATTTCGGCTACTATCTCATCCAATCTCTGTACATAAGCTTTAATAGTCTCATCTTTAGACATATGTTTGATGTGCCCTTTCCAAAGCATCCCAGACTTCCTAAGCATTCTTTAGATTCTAAACCTTAATCAAATCAGAATGTACCAGTTTGTTCTTCAAAATGTATGTCACCTTATTGTTCGCTTTATGTGCTTTGATATCATCAGTCATACTCAGACCATTAGTAGGAGTGTAAGGATTCTTGTAAGATTTTTCCACATCATATTCACAATACTCTAGATACTCTTCCATTAGTATTTTCTAGATAGCATAATTAGTTCCATCAAACATCAAATAATCATAAGTCACTTTTCTAGCCATCTCACACCTTCCTCAAGTGGTTAAGCTCTTAACCAAGGAACCAAGCTCTAATACCAATTGTTGAACAAGACAACTGAGACTAATCAGTTGTCACAAATTTAAACCTTAATTCATTCATCGAAACTAATCCTTAACAATGCTTAAATAATTTAACATTCAGTGCAAGTGCAGAAACTGAAAACCATCACACAAACATAACAACACTAGATTTATGTGGAAAACCCAATAAGGGAAAAACTACAGTGAGGATTAACCCACACTATATAGAATATCAAAACCGATTACAAAGGCTCACTACTAAAGAAAGGACTCACTGTCTAATAGGGCTAACAACTCGGAGGGCTCACTGCCATAGAGATACAAAGAAGATAGAAGAGATATGCTACAAAGAGAAGATAATCTCAATGCAGCAGAGAAATCCACCACAATTTCTCAACCACTTGCTGACATGCATGAATGATAGAGTACACCTTGAGCTCACTGCATCTGAAAACTCAACATTTAGGCTTTGCATTGATCTGCCACACTTGCATCACACACACTCACTGATTTAGATCAATCTTGCATATATCTTCTCTATTGCTTTGCACTTATCTCTCTTTTTCTTGATTGCATGCTTGCTTGCTTGCTTACACCATTTCACCACTAACTCATTATGAATTTATATCATCTTTAGCTTTGAAACATATGCAACATTGGCCATCCAACATTAAATTTAGATTAGGTTAGTGCCAAAACATCCTACGGTAGAATTAGAATTAGGGTGACCCAAACACATGCTTGAAAAGGGTCCAAATAGATCCAACATGCTTCATCAACTTCAAAGACAGTGTTCAACACAAGGTTGGCCAAACCAATGTAAAAACATAGAATAATTAAGCACAATTCTTCCAAATACCAAAATTATCTTCAGTACAATCAAAACAACTCAACTCTAGAACCACAAGTCATAAGACTTTTCCAAAGAGAAATCTAGACCAACAACATTTCTCCCAAACCTTAACCAAAAATTAGAAAATTGTAGTTCACAACTAGTGAACATAACTCACACTGTATAATGAATCAGTAGCCAAAAATCTGGATTTAGCATCTTCCAAAAACCACAATCAACATATCTAAACCATACAAACATAGGAGCAAATCCCAGAGCAAAACGTAGAGCAACCATTGAACACCTGCAATGTTTCTTCAATGCAATTTTCTCAATATCCTTGACATGAGCAACCAATAACCTTGAACCATGACATTAATGACAACAAAAACCTATTAACCAGTTGATATCAATGAAAACAACTCGATTCTTTCCATTCTTGCAATAAAACCTACTTAAATACTATAACAACAAAAATAGGGTGCCCCACCTTTGAGGAGGAGCACAAGGGATAGGGTTCCTATTTCACACTTGTTTTGATATTAGGGGATAAGCGGATTTTGAAGGGATCCATAACCCTTTACAACAAGAAAAGCCAGGCTGCAGAAAGGACAGCCTGCAGCCAACAAAAAGCCAAGCGCCCAAACAAAACTCATCAAGATTTACAATTAGCACTTTTCTTGTGGGAGCGAAGAGTCATGTCGAAAGAAGGCCGTGAAGATTTATCTTTTTTACCCTTGACTGTAATCCATCCTTCTTCCACCTGCGCAGCCAAACTATGCTAGACCTTCTTAATATTTTCATGGTGATGAAAGCCATCAGTCAAACACTTGGGGTTGTCCTCATGACTGCATTGTAAAGATAGCATGGTAGCTCCCCCAGCGGAGGAAGGAGAAACCTCAGCAGTCGAAACCCTAGCAACCTGTGAATGAAGCCCAGAGGAGGCCTAGCAAACCCCCCAACCTATGAATCGAGAGCCCCAACAACGTGAGATCAAAACACCTCCCGAGCTCTTTAGTCAGTTTCTTCTCAACCTATTTCACACTTGTTACACTCAAGGAGACCTTAGAGATCTCAATCCAAGGTTGAAGTGGGAGAAAGAGATCTTGCAATAAGGTATCATAGGGTGTGGTAAAATATTAAAGAAGGGTTCACCACCAAGCTAGGGCTTGGAAAGATAAGAAATGAATGTAACATGCAAAGTACCATGCAAAACCTAACTAAATGACCTAGAAAATGAAATTGAAATGTAGAATAAAACACTGAGAAAGTACAAAGGTGCACCTTGGGAGAGTGATGAGATAAAAACAAGCTCCAAAACTTGAAAACTAAGTTGTTTGATCCCACTAGGATTCATATGCTAGTCTAGGTGATTTAGTCCCAGACAAGGGTTTTTGTGCCAAAACTCAAATTTGTTAGTGTATGATCTAGATTTCCTAAAATCTAGAAAAATTCTTGTACTAGGACTCATACACCACAAGTGGCATATCAGTCCCACTCTACTTTTTAGAGGGTCAAGACCTAAATCTACTCTCCTATCTCTGCTCTTCCTTCCACACTTCATTTCTGGATTTGAAACCCTGATGTGCAACTTGTAGGTGACTTTCCAGTGAAGATGACAATCTTGTGACAACTTAATGAATTTCCTCAACCTTGCAACCTAATATTCAAAGGATCTTAAAGCCTCAAAGCACCTAGATCTGCAATCACACATGTAGAAAGAAAGAAACTTGTTGATTTGTTAGGAAATAGGGGTTTTCCTTGGTCAAACCCCATTTAGGTAATTAAACCTTGTGATGAAACAATGAAATATGGACACGAAACATGAAATATGAAACATGAACAATGATACCTTGAATGTGACCTTGAGATGTGAATCAACAACCTAACATGAAGTGGCCATGTAGAATGTAGATCTTGATCTTGAATATGGATATGAAACAATGCTTGCAAATGGCTCTTCAATGCTACATCACAACACTAGCTCAACAACATGCTTGATGCAATATGATTTTGACATGATGATGCATCTTGAATTGTTGCAACAAATGATGAAGAATTCTTCCCTTCAATGCCTTATAAATGATCTTGTAAACTCTCTTGATACCCTTCTGAAGTCTCAAAATGCTTAACTCTTGATGGCTTATGTTGATATCATTAATTCTTAGTTGAAATAATGATTTGATACCTTGTTTATATAGGCAATCCATCCAACTTACTGTTTATTAGATCCTAGAAGTCGACATTCATGAAATTTTAATTCAAAACCTTAAAAAGGGGCCAAATGGGACTCATATGCCACTTGTGTATAGGTCCCATCTGTATGGGAATCATACACCAAAGGTGGTGTATGGGTCCCACCAAGATTTTTGGTGGAGGAAATGTTAGGGAGTTGAAAAATTAAGTTTATTTATTGATCTTGTCAAGAATTCGGTTGAAATAAGCCTTGGGATGCATAATATAGTGTCTTCAAGGCCTATTAATGATGATATGAAGGTCATAATTGCAAGAGGTCCCAAAACTCAATGTGAAGGTTCAAATAAATACACTTTACAACATTAAATTAAGGAAAAATTAGGTCTATTTAGCTTAAAAGGGCCCTAAATCCAATGTGAATGTGGAAAAAACATTACAACAATAGATCAGGGTGACATTAGGTCCATTTTAATGTTAATCATTCCCAAATTAAGTAACAAAAAGGGACACTTTTTCCATTGTTACAAATACCACTTCAACTAGCCTACATTCATCTCCCAACATCTTCCTGTCTTGTGATAATGTTTTAGAGGATGAAATGATAAGTGAAGAGGATATTTTGGTGTTAGATGATCAAATATTTAAGATATATGACAACCCTCTTTACTTTTCTTCCCCTACCTATCCTACTTTTGAAGACATTATGGGACAAAGGAATGAAATTATGAACAATCGTGATAATCACATTGTTTCTTCTGCTACTATCTCTCCTAGATGTGAAGAAGATACTTTGATATTAGAAAATCCAATCCATGAAGGTCATGAGAATCTCAGTTCTCTCTCTTCTCCTAGGGAAAAAAATATTGAACAATAGAATTCCATCATTGATAAGCAAGAAAATTCAACCATTGATAACTATCTTGCTTGTGATGAAGTCATTTTAGAAGAACCAGCCATTGAATGTCATGAACATGTAGTTTGTTGTTGTACTAAAAAATATCCTATTAGGGAGGATATCATGGTGCAAGAAAATGAAAAAATTGAAAAATTTATTTTAAAAAATAGTGATATGACTTCTTTACATGATGGAGAAAACATGACACTAGACTCTCCTTCATTAGAAAGACATCCAACTGAAACCGCTGAAGTTATGAATGAAAAAGTGTCCATCAAATCCTCCTCAATTAATGGACCTCCTACATACCCTATGGGACATCCTAAGAATCCTATAATTCTTTACCCACCCTCACAATGACCAAAAACTCAAAAAAAAACTGAATTCATCCTTTACCCACCTAAGAATAATGTTTTGTAACAACTGAGTTATAATACTGTTGCTCATACATATAACACTAGAAACAATCCACAACCAATAAAAACACCTTTAAAATCCAGCCCATTGTTAAATGTCCAAGATCATGAGAGGGGGGGGGTGAATCAACATCTTCTTAAATTTTTTGATCAAATACCATCCAATTATTCCAAAGCATACAATGGCAAGGATAATTAAAAGCACTAATAGAACATGAAATCACATAACACATGAACACCAAGATTTGTATGTGGAAAACCAAAAATGGGAAAAACCATAGTGAGTGTTAGCTCACAATATAGTATAACTAGTTATAAGATATTACAAAATGGGTGGCTCACTGCCAGGACTCACTGCTTATAGATTTATAGTGACAAAATGGCTTATAACCAAAAAATGAACTGACAAAGTACACCTTGTGAGCGTATATTCAATTCCAATGAATCTCAGTAAATTGACTTGACACACTTCATCATATTCACTCTTCTTCACACTCGCATTCACATCATAATTTTTTTTTCTTCAATCTTCAAAAACTATTTGATTATATGATCTCTTTGCAAGCATCAATTAGGTCAGCCTAATTAGATGCACTTCTCATTCACCAAAAATACTAACTGTCAGCTTCAAACTTTCACAAAATCTTCTCAAAAATTAATTCACACATCCAACACACTTTATCAAGTCGGCATGGACCTAAGATAGGTCACACAAAAAATAATTCACCATTACACAATACATCCATTAGGTCAGCCAATGATAGACCTAATAGCAAAATTGCAAATACTAGTGTAACGCAGAGCAACTAGATACATGAGATCTTGAATGTACATGCTCCTGACGACTACAAACCATTTCCCAAATTCACAAGCAATAGTGATCACTAGCAAACAAATTTGGATCAAAATACCAGAGGATGTAAGCAAAATATTGGTTTAGATATTGAACCAGATTACTAGAACAACTACAGACTTGATCTTGCAATTGCAACTCATATATCATGGTGACATCAATGACAATACAAAATAACAAAATGAGATGTTCTTCTTCATTTTTCTAACAATATCCCCCTTTGTTATTGATGGCAGCATGTGCCAACAAGAAAATATTTACAAAACACCTTATTTACAACACTTCTCCCCCTAACACCAACATTTCACCATTCTCCATTCCCCCTTTGAAATAAAGGACAAAGGGTGTTCCAAAAAGAACTTGAAAAAATGAAAACAAAGAAAAAAAAGAAACATGTATTTGTTGGCAACACAAGGGAAGACAACTGAGAGGGGGGGTGAATCAGTTGTCACAGAATTTCAAAATTATTCAACTTATTAACATCAGAAACACACATAACACAATATATATTTTTACATGGAAACCCTGTTAGAGGAAAAACCATGGTGGAGGTCATTCCACAAGATTATACCCTGTTAAAAGTATAAAGAAATGTAAATGGGGAATGCACATGCATTCAGGCGCATTGCCTAGAGCTCACTGCTCAATTACAAAAAGGAAGACTCGCTGTCTTACAAAAGTTTTGGATTACATCCAAAAGATTTGAACTGAGAAAAATAACATCTACTAATGCCTGATTACAGTTCCAATTAAGCACATGAATGCTTCTTCACTCTTCTTCACACTCTGCTCTACCTTTGAAATATTTAGAACATTGTTGCACACCATGCCTTCAAATGGTATAAAAAATTGCTTATATATATCGCAACAAGAAATTACATCGCTACATGTTGGCCTTAATAAAATAATAAAATGAATACAGAATGTGCCCAAAACATTAAAGATTATTAATGTGAATCAACCAGTGTCGGCCACAACATAGTGAAGACCCAAAATAAAATTCTCAAACACAAATCACCTTCAAGAATTATTCCTCAAAGATCCACAACATGCTACAACACCCTGTCGGCCAAGAACATGAAAAACATGAACACGTAAGAGAAAATCTTTAATCGCAAGCACAACGATCAATGCAGACATGCAAAATAGATAGAGAATGATCTAGAAGAATCATGAATCACCAGAGAAGCCTCCACAATAACTAAAATTTCTAGAGTCACATCATCTTCATTCAGGAACACCAACTGAAGCAACATAATGACTGTCAGAATACAACTGCTCATAACTCGATCAAATCTTCACATGGATCTCTGAAACTTAACATGGATAAACTAGATATACTCGACAAGAAACCATTTAATCCAAAACCTTTGATAAAAAATGTATTGAGCTAACCAACAAACTGATCTTCACTTCATCACTGACAACCTGCAACTTATTTATTACAATTTTCTCAATATCCTACACATATACAACTTCTAATGTCTTCAAGGCCAATAGTGTAAACATCAATGACAACCACATATCAGCAACACAACCACAACATCCAACAGTATCAACTGGAGAATGGCAAGCCTTGAAGCTCCTTTAGAATAACCTCCCATACTAATTTTCCATTCTCCCAACTATCCTTTGCGGCAATCAACATCTTGTTCAGGGATTCCAACTCTATTAGAGTTTCTTCTGCATCATCTGAAGTAGCAGGAGCACAATGTTCAATGCAAACATGAAACATAAATAGAGCAAGATCTAGAAACATCCAAAAACATCATGAATCACTAGAGAAGCATCTACAACAACTGAACTTGCTATAGTCACATCATCTTCATTTAGGAACACCAACTGAAGCAACATAATGATTGTCAGAATACAACTGCTCATAATTATTGTGCAGTTTTTTCACACATGCCCCACTAAAGTAGGGACCCCCTTTTTTCACTCTGATTTCTGATGCTTTGGCCCTTTGGTTTTGAGGATTTTCTTGCTTAGGCATGTGCTTGAATGTTTATCTTGCTTACAATGATGATCCCTTTAAGTGTTGCATTGAAAATCCTAAGTTCTGGATAAAATCTAGGTTTTTCACTGTCTTCGGGAATTTCCACTCTGGGCGGAATTTCTCGATTTTTCCTAAAATTCTGATGAGCAAGTTTCAACCTTGTGATTCAAAGATTCTGGCACCTCACAGAATTCTGCCTGGACTGGATTTCTTCAAAATTCTATCACTTCATTGAATTCCCAGATTGCGTCCTAACCTATCTTGTTGACGACATTAATGCTTGATAGTATGATCTATACGGAAAGTATTTAGGTGAATTATTGAGGGATTGTGTGTCATTGGGATTTCATCATTTTCTCTTTTCGCCGAGATCCTAGTCTGAGTGCTTAGCAATTTGGCGATTGGATTAGTCAATTTTAGGTTCAACAGCAGATTTCTTGCATTGTCGTTGCGATGTTGCTAGGGTGTCCAAGTTTGTTATTGATCTCCTTTGAAGTTAGATTTGCTTCATCCATGGTATGTAGCTATTTCCTTGCTTTTTGGATGATGAATGATTGTGATGTTTTGACATTTTGAATGCATTCAGAGCTTGAATTTCATTGGTTTGGCGTCGATTTTTCTCAAACTAGGGTTTAGTTTATTTCTTTGTAGATTCTTAGAAACCAGTTAAAACCCCCTAATTGAGTAAGTAATTTTGTAGTGCCAAGCCCTCCAAAATCACTCCTTCAGGGTTGACCCGTGAGTAATTTTGTAGCACCAATCCCTCACAAATCATTCCTTCAGGCTCGAACCATGAGTAATTTTGTTGTGATTTTGGGTTTTGAGAGTTTGCTTGACTGAAGATGATTCCCTAAGTGAGTTCATGAGCCTATCTCTGATTTCATTAGCCAGTAGCTCATTTAGGCATGTTCCAAATAATTTATCTTGAGCTTAACCAGACAAACGAGTTCAATTCAAGCTTAATCTGAGCTCATTCCCTGCATTCATGGAGGAGATTTCATAATCAACCCTAAGGCATCACAATTGCAACCTAGGGAATCACCAACCCTCACTAGTTTTCCTCTAAGAGAGTTGAGAGCTTAAAACAATCAATAGGAGATGTAAAACAAACTATATATGAGCCTAAAGTCTCAAATTTGTGATCGCTCGATTGTTCTGGGCGAGATCATGAGAAATGACAGTTTTCGGGATCTCGAGGTCTTCGTTGAATTTTTTCACCTTCAAAATTTCCCGATTTTCCCTCACCTTTTCATTTTCCTGGAGGTATGCAAAGGCTTAGAGTTTCGAGTTCTTAGTGGAATTCCTTTTCCGATGGGTTTTCCCGGATTTTCCCAAAAAGACTTCGCATTATAAAGAATTTGAGAAATGAATGAATTCAATGTTGTGTATTTGGCATCTCATGGTTGGTATTGATTATTTAAATGATGTTACATGCTTTCCTTTCATGTTGTAATGATTGAACTAATGATATTTGTTCTTGATTGGTGAAGTCCACTTGACATGGAATTTCCCAAAATTCCTCTCCAGCCGGTTTTCCCCAGATTGCTCAAAATCCTAGAATTAAAATGATTGTGTTTTATGATTGATTTGGGGGGATTTTTGTCATGATTTTGAGCTAATTTAATGATGAATATGTTATTCAGGGGTGACTAACCTTGATTCCAATATTATAAGAAGGATTTATTGTGTTTTTTCTGTTGGATGTAGGTTGAATCAAGTAAGATAGTAGCGGAGAGGACCAAGGGCAAGCAGATGGATCCAAGTGTTGAAGGGTCTACTATCTCTGAGGTAGAGAGGATCAAAATGGATATAAGGAGTAGGATCCCTTTAAGCAAGTTGACTTCCATCTAGTCAGAGGTCATAGATACAAATGTAGGTTGGTGGGAATATGAAGAATTCAAGGCTAGGATGGCAGAGAGAGACCTCTTAGTATTGCCTAGGAGGATGGTAGAGTCAGGATTGGCCCATGTCGTAGGATTCCCTCCCACAGTTCAATGCTATGAGCTGGTGCTTGAATGTGCCAGACATTATGACAGGGGTACACAAAGGATAGTGGGTCCTCAAGGGAGAATACTGGCAAATATTAACCCTATGTATATAGCCCAGACCTTTGACATGCCTGATAGCTCTCATGTGGTGGGTTTTGATATGGACATAGCAAAGAAGTATTATGATGAAGACATCATCAAATCATAGCAGGTTATCAATTCCTAGCTAGAGAAGCCCAAGTCTCACTTCTCCAAATTGACCAAGCAACTATTCAGAGCAAAATTCAAAAGGGAATACTATGATGCTATCACACTCCTTAGTAGGGTGGTAGGATTGAAGAGTGCAAAGGTATTTGAAAACGAGATGTTTCATGTCATTGTGAGGATGGAGCAGAACATCAACTACCATTGGGCAGGCATTATAAGTGTAATGATATACGAACAAATGTGCAATGTGCTACAGACAAAGACCTTCACAATGACCTCTTACTTGGTCTATGCACTTGAAAGGTTCCATCCATACAAGGGGATAAGCACAAGGGGCGTGTTTGGGTGAGATGATATTTATGAAGTGTACCCACAATTACACTTGGGTAGCATAAGTTATAGGAGGGTGAATGACACATTCACCATATACATCACTGGGTTATTACAGGGCGCAAAACATATCCAGATCTTAGACAATTCCAAGGAGCTAATCAAGAGGTTTGGAGCTTGGTTTATCTAGTTCCCTACCTTCTCATACATTAGGATAGATGGTTGCTAGAGAGACCCATATAGACTCCCTAGATATCCCACAGATCACATCATACTTCTAGAAGTCACAAGATAGATCTGTGATTTTGATGCAATTGTTAAGAAAGATATGCATAAGACTGGGTTTGGTGGTAATTTTCCTTTGAGGGTAGGTTGTAATGAAGATTTCCCCTCTATTAATTCATCCCATGCTTCTAAAGAGGAAATGAACACTTTGGGTCTCTCTTTCTATTCTAAGAGATCTAGATTCGATAGGACTGGTGAGGCACAAAGAAAGGCCAGCAATGAAACAACCATAATGATGATGTAGATGATTATTGGGCTAACAGTAAGGATGAATTTGAAGTTAGGAGAAAGAATTTCTCTAGGTTTCCAATGAACTTGGTCCGACTATACAACATAAAGGCCATTCCTGACCAGATTGAAGATGATGGAGATTTGATTCAGAGTCATGACTATGAGCCTGTGAAAGACAAACTGATAGGAGAGATAGACTGGCTAGAGGAAGAGAAGACAAAATTAGAGTAGATCATGACTCCAGTAATCAAGTACACCAAGTTATGGCTCAAACACAAGATTTGGGAGTTAGAGAGTGAAGGTGTGCGATGCACCTATAATCTAATGGGGGACTTGGAGTCTCATTCTACTACTGATGAATTAGGTGAGTAGGTTTCTAAAAGTAAAGATAAGGCAGATTCCCCTTTTAAAATAAAGATCAAGGGTCCTCAAGCAAAAGAAGGGGGGAAACAAAGGAAACCAATTGCTAAAAAGAGGAAGCATATTCACATAACAAAGAAGTCTATAGAAGAACAACCCAATGAAGAGGAAGAGAAAGATAGTACTCTTGAGCTCAAAAGGAGAAGGGTAACTCAGACTTCAAAGAAGAAAGATGAATCTTCCAAGGCAGAGGATGAAACTGGCCCACCAGTAGTGAATGTGGAGAGTTCGGGAGAGAAAACACAGGGATAAACAAGGAGGTCAAGAACTCCTTATCCTAAGGATAATGCACCAAAGAAAGATGTCCCCCTAGCTACCCCTGCTATAGAACATCATAAGGATTCTCCTCCTCTCCATGAATCTCATGATGTACTAGGTGAATCCAAGGATGAAAAGGATCACCTAGATCAAGGAGAAGAAGAATTCCAGGAAGGTGAACTCTACTATGCAGAGACATAGAGGATATTGTAGTCCCCTTTGGTGACTTATAAGGATTCACCTGCAAGAAGTGAAGGAGATAAGTATCTAGGAAGGGAGGATGTGCCTACTGAAAATCCTTCACCAGTGCATGAAGAAGAATAACATGATGGGGAAGAGGATAAGAATCCAGGAAAGGGAAGTGAAGATAAAACTGAAGAAATTCTTGATGAGAAAAATCTGAATATGGATTCCTCTAAAGGGAAACAGGATGTGGTTGGACAAGGTAATGTGTAGTCAGATTCCACTATTCCTACTTGGCTAGAAAAGGAATTAAAGAGTAAACAAATTGTGGTAGATGATACTCCTCAACTGGGATGAATTACTAGCAAACATAAGAAAAGGAAAAGAAAAGAAGAAACACAGGGTTATCTCCAGGATTGAGAGAGATGAAGCCAATAACAGGGTGATTCACATTGCCACTCCTGTATTAGATAAGAATAAGGATGAGGTGACTAGAAGAGATTATAGTGTGCAAACTATCAGCTTGGGACCCACCTCCATGATGCAGGAGGTTGAAGAATTTGAAGGCTCCAATGTTGCTATTTTAAGCATATTGAAGAAAGAAGTGCAAGCTAAGCAATATTTGAAGAAGGATAATGAAAAACTAAAGAGGTATTTATAGGATTTGATGAAACCCTTGCAATCTATTAGCAAAATCAACTCCTCATCATCTATTGCAAGTTTTCTACCAAAGGAGACAATAACTGAGTTGGAGAAGATGAGGACCACTACACATGCCACACTGAATTGGTTACAAGGAGTGGAATCCAAAGAAGATAATGCCATTAAAGATATCTTGTCAACTGGTGGAGATGATATAAGATCAATAGAGTGGTTGAAGAATGTACTAGCTCAAGATAAGGAGGATGTTGATCTCTTGTTGTAGAAGACCAAGACCATCATGGAATATACTGAAGAAAAGCTAGTAAGTGATGGAATTATCCCTTCTTCCAAAGTTGCAGAACCTTGGGAATGGCACAAAGCTTTGCAAATAAGGAAAAGGGTTTTGAAGAAAGTGCATAAGCAAGGAAAGCAAATTGAGGATGCCTGATTGAAATCTACAACAAGTGTATTTCCTTCTTCAAAGTTATGATAGGAAGAAAAAATTTTGCACCAAAACATTTGAACTTGGAGCAACTAAGAAAATGGTAGCGTGATGTATATTCTCCAGTTAATGAGGACCCAATTACCGAACACCAATTAGATGATGCAACCACATACATTGCAGTGATGGATAAGTATAAGACCCTGAAGGTGGATTGGGATAAGGTTCTTAAGAAGACAAGGGAGGACATCAAGTCTATTGAGAGGAGAATAAGGTGTTAGTTATTCCACCTATAGTCGACTTGGAGAAGTTATTTTTGATGGTGCAAGATAAAGTGGAATGAGATAAGGACAAAGGGGAGAGTAGTTAATGCAATGCCTCATCAGAATTTGTGCTTCCCCATTATTCTTCTCCATCCTTCACATGCATTGGATCTAACCATGTTGGAGATCCCAAGCCGACCTGGATGGAACACATGCATTTAATGCACATTTTACTTCTTTTTTGAATTCTTCTTGGCCGACTTATTTTTGGGGCCTATTGTTTTGTAACCCTATTTGGTCTGACATAAGATGTAATCTCTATAAATAGGGATATTGTCTCATTTGAAAGGGCTGGATGGTTTTACATTGGAGAGAATTAAGCATTAGAGAAAGAAGTTAGGAATTAGGTTATTTTCAAGCAAGTGTTGTAATAGAAGAATGGAATTGTTGCTACTTTGGATGATTTAATGCAAGTAAAGGCATTGTGAATTGGTGTCCTTTTTGTGTTAGTTTATCTGGCATGGTTCTTGTGACTCTATCTTTTGAAATTGCTTAAGTTTATTTGATATATGTTAGATTTGATGTTAGATGACTTAATGGTGTTTATGATTTGATGCTTGAAGTGTTGCAACAATCTCTAGTCCATAATTTTTGTAGCTGGTTGATTGTTAGTTGCTTTGCAAAGTTAGCCTGGACTTTGATATCCATTGTGCTTAGTTCAGTTGTGAATGTTTGTTCATTTCAATTGCAATAGGATTGTTTTGGATGAATGTTCATGATCTAAAAATCATTCGTGCCATAGAAGATTACACTATTTCTATAAGATTGCAGATTTATTTGGGTCAAGCAAGAATTAGTTTATGAAGGATTGGTCCATTTCAAGTATTTTGTCATTTGCATTGTTAATTCTATGATTAATGTTAATTTTAGAAATCTCTCTGAAACCCTTATCTTTTGCTATTTCTTTTATTATTTGGGTTAGATTTTGGATTTGAAGTATCACCATAATGCTAGATTTGATAGGTTTGAAGTTCCAGTATTTGCTTGTAGTAAGGTCCTTTTGTGATTACCAGCATTTTCACATATTATCTAAGTTGTTTATGCATTGTGAAGACCTAACCGTAGAGACCTTGGGGTTATCTCTTGAGGCTTGCTGATAGAGATTTACCTTTCAAGAGAGATAGGATTTCCACATTTTGTTTGAGTTGTTGTGCAGAAAACACCATCAACAATAACTCAATCAAATATTCATGTAGATCTTTGAAACTTAATGTGGATAAACTAGATATAATAAAAAAGAAACCCTTTAATCCACAACCTTTTATCATCAACGTACTGAGCTAACCAACAAAATGAACTTCATTTCATCATTGACAACCTGTAACTTATTGATTACAATTTTCTCAATATCCTCGACATATGCAACTTCTAATGTCTTCAAGGCGAATAGTGTTGGCATCAATGAAAACCATATAATAGCAACACAACCGCAACATCCAACAATCTCTCCCTTTGGAATTGATGGAAACACATGATGTGAAAAACACCATCAACGCAACTATCTTCAGCACTTACTCCCCCTTAGGTTCTGACTCTTTTCTGACTACTCCCCCTAAGTAGCATCCACCACAACATCAATCTAGATCAAGATATGACTATGAAATGCATGGATTGATGTAATTCAATGCATCTTAGTTTTGATTAGGAGGGGTAATCACCCCTAGCTTCCCTCTGAGATACTCAAAAGTATCTTTAGGCAACGACTTTGTAAAGATATCTACAATCTATTCCTTAGTAGGCACATACTCCAATCTGACTTCCTTTTCACTCACCTTCTCTCTCAAAAAGTGAAACTTGATAGATATATTCTTGGTCTCTGAATGCAGCACCAGATTCTTAGAAATGTTAATTGCACTTGAATTATCACATAATATAGCAATAGGTTCATTATACACAACTTTGATATCTTTCAACATCTGCTTCATCCATAATACTTGAGTACAATTATTAGCAGCAATAGTGCATTCTACCTTTGCAATAGACAAAGAAATGACATTTTTCTTCTTACTTAACCATGAAATCAACTTCTTACCCAAGAAAAATGCACCACCACTAGTACTCTTTTTGTCATCCACATCACCTATCTAATCATCATCAGTAAAAGCACTCAAAGTAAGATCATTATCTTTAGGATACCATAGCCCAAAATCAACTGTCCCCTTCAAGTATTTGAAAATACTCTTCACAATAGTTACATGAGATTCCTTAGGATCATCTTGAATATATTGCAACAATGCATACAACATTCATGATATCAGGTCTAGTTTGAGTCAAATAAAGCAATCCACCAATCATCGATCTGTATCTAGTTTGATTTGCTTTTGGAGAACCATCATCTTGTGTCAACTTGAATCTAGTCACCATAGGTGTACCAACTGGCTTTTAATCTTCCATACCAAACTTCTTTAGCAATTATTTCACATACTTGGACTGAGATATGTAGATCCCTTTATCTAATTGAGTAATTTGCAATCCAAAAAAGAATTTCATCTGACCAATCATAGAAATCTCAAACTCATTTTGCATCTCATCAACAAACTTCATGCATAAATTATTATCTCCTCCAAAAATGATATCATCAATAAAGACTTCAACAATTAGATCTTTATCATAATCAATCTTGAAATACAAATTACTATCAACAATACCTTTATTAAATCCAAGCTTCAACAAATACTTGTCTAATCTGGCATACCATGCTCTTGGGGCTTGCTCAAGTCCATACAATGCTTTCTTCAACTGACAAACCATATCTCCCTAATCAGTCAATTGAAATCCATCAGGTTGCTCAACATACACCTCTTCTTCCAGTTCGCCATTTAGAAATGTAGACTTGACATCCATCTGATAAACCTTGTAATTTTTGTGAGAAGCATAAGCAAGAAATAATCTCATAGCTTCAATCCTAGCAATAGAGGCAAAATTTTCTTCAAAGTCAATTCCTTCCATCTAAGAATATCCTTTACACACCAATCTTGCTTTGCTTCTAGCAACTTCACCTTGCTTATTCAGCTTGTTTCTAAAGACCCATTTAGTTCCAATTACATTTTTGTCCTTAGGTCTAGGAACAAGAATCCATGTATTATTCTTCTCAATTTGCTATAATTCTTATTTCATTACTTCCACCCAATGTTCATCTTTGCATGCTTCATTCACACTATTAGGCTTAGTCTTTGAAATCAGACAATATTCTTCTGCAATTTTTCTCCTAGTCTGAATACCTTTTTTCTTATCACCTATAATCTAATCTTTTGAATGATTTAGTATTACATACCTTGGAGTCTTAGGATGTTCTTGAACTTTTGGATCTTGTGATCTCTCTTCTACACTTTCACTAGCTCCTTCCTCTTGATTTTATTGATTCACTAGAATGATCTACACTTGATTTTGAGTCTGAACTTTCTTTCTTGTGACTGAAGTGTTATTCTGCTCATCTGAATCATATCCACAAGTTTTGGATGGTCTAGCTATGTCTTCATCAACCTTGACATTTGCACTTTCAACTACTTTCCTCAATCTCCTGTTGTAACATCGGTAGGCCTTACTCTTAGTAGAATAACCAAGACAGAGTCCTTTATCACTCCTAGCATCAAACTTTCCGATATCTTCATCTCTTATGATATAGCATTTACTCCCAAAGATCTTGAAATATCTAACAATAGGCTTATGACTAGTCCGTAGCTCAAAAGGGGTCTTACCAGTATCACCTTTGACTTGTACTCAGTTGAGGATGTAAACAACAGTACTCACAGCTTCTCTCCAATAGATATGAGGAACATTTTCTTCTAGCATCATAGTCCTAACAGAATCTTGAACTATCTTGTTCTTCCTTTCCAAAAATCCATTTTGCTGAGGGGTCTATGGGGTAGATAATTGTCTCTTTATCCCATGCACTTCACAAAAAGAATTAAACTCATGTGAAGTGAATTCACCACCTCTATTTGATCTCAAACATTTAATCTTCAAATATGTCTCTGTCTCAACCATAGCCTTAAAAATCTTGAATTTCTCCAGAGCTTTAGATTTCTCCCTTAAGAAAGTAACCCACATCAATCTTGAGTAGTCATCAATAAGTAAGATGAAGTACCTATCTCCTTGTAAACTTATGACTCTAGAAGAACCACACAAATTAGTATGAACAAGCTCCAACACTTCATTTGAACAATTTTTTTTCTCTATAATGAAATTTTAGTTTGCTTCCCTAACTAACATTCCTTGCATATAGTATTAGTAGGCTTTACCAACTTAGGAAGATCTCTCACTGTCCGAGTAGAACTTATCTTGATAATATTATCAAATTTTACATGACACATTCTCCTATGCCACAACCAACTTTCATCAACTTGAGCAATCAGACAACTTTTACTAGCAACATTCAGGTAAAATATGTTACCTTTTTTTGTACCTGAAGCAATCAAATTTCCAAAACTCCCAAATATTCTACACTTACCATTCTTGAATTGAAGATTGTATCCATTGTCAACCATTTGTCTGACACTTAAGAGATTATGCTTCAAACCTTCGACATAAAGAACATCATCAGTATTATTCTTACCATCAAGAGAAATGGATCCTCTACCACGGATTACACCTACTTTGTCATCACCAAATCTTACAACACCACCATCATACTTTTCCAGGCTCACAAACTTGCTTTTATCACCTATCATGTGATGAGAGCATCCACTTTCAATCACCCATTCATCTTTCTCTTCAACTCGAGCAACTAGGGCTTTCTCCACATTTGTAAAACTACCAAATTCAATAGAGGTAGGATCATTTTCCTTGATAGCAATAAATAACCATTCATCTTCACTTGCATTCCCTTTATCATATTCATCATCTATCACACCTTCATCAGCAACATAATAGCACTTTCTTTGAAATCTAGGCTTGTTAGGTCTTGGCTTGGGAACTCTTTCCAGACACCTTGATGCAAAATGACCTATCTTATTGCAAGAAAAACATTTAATATGTAATTTCCCTTTACACTTACCTTCTCTAGCTTCTCTCTTGAAAATAAGTGCCTCAAGCTCCTCTAGCTTTCTCTCCTCTTCTTCAATCTCTCTCATTTCCTCCTCATACTTGAATACCTTTCTAGAAGAACTTTCTCCTAGATTAATATTTGTTTATCTCTTCCAGAAGTAGTAGCCTTGAATGCAAATTCTATCTTAGGAAGAGCATCACCAAATTCACTGAACTCAAAAGTTGTAAGCTTACCAATCAACATGTCTCTGGTTACATTTGTTACAACTTGTAGCTCCTCAATAGTAGTAGCTTTGACTTTGTATGCAGCAGGAAAGGATCTAAGCACTTTAGCAACAATCTCTGATTCTTCCAATTGTCCACCAACACATCTGATACCACACACAAGTTCATTCACTCTTTGCATGAAAGTAGTAATGTTCTCATCATCACCCATTCTCAACATTTCATATTTCCCTTTCAAAATTTGTAACTTAGCAACCTTCACATTAGCATCACCTTCATACAAATTTTCTAACTTTTTCTAGATCTCATAAGTAGTCTTCAGATCCATAACATTTGTCATCTTAGAATCAGTCAAAACACTCAACAATGCTTCCTTAGCCCTTATATTGTACTCAACATCCCTAATTTCAGCAGTAGTAGTAGGACCATTATGAGGAATAAGATACCTATTGCTTGTAATTCTCCAGTAGGGTTCACCAATGCATCTCAGATGGCACTCCATTCGAGTCTTCCATAGAGAATAATTTGTTCCATCAATTCTCAGACTATCCTTCTTGTATGTCACCATCCCAGCTCACCTAAACTTCTCTAAGGAACCTGCTCTGATACCAATTGT